>JAPQRQ010000022.1:9879926-9890747 GCA_037367365.1 Apogon talboti | reverse complement strand
ATGAAAGAGAGAGAGAGAGAGAGAGAGAGAGAGAGAGAGAGAGAGAGAGAGAGAGAGAGAGAGAGAGAGAGAGAGAGAACGCTGATTGCTTTGTGACATTTTTTTTGTTGTTGTTGTAATGGTTGTGTAACCTGTTCACAGTTGCCATGTTACAATCTCCATATATGTATAAATGTGTTTTTGCTCAGTTTATTCCATGCTTTAATTTTTGTGGCTGTGAAATCAGTAAGCTTGACACAAAGTTCATGTCAGGACAAATGTGTCAACCACTACATCTTAGAAATTTCACATGTAGTGTTTCCAGATGAAAATACAGAAACAAAAACCTAGCTTGTAGGTTTTATGACTTATTTGTTGCACCCAAACATTTTCAACAAGTAAAGTAGTTTACTAAGCTTACTAATCCCCCTGTCCAGTTGCACAACATTTTGTACCCCCTGCTTGCTGATACCCTGCCTCGAAAAATCTCGAATGGATGGATGGGATGGACAGAAGGACAAACAGAAGGACAGACAGAATTCCCGCTTTATCTATGGACACGTTGCATGTTATTGTTTATGTCTGGTAATCCCACACATTCACAGTACGCTGGAGGGCAAAAGCACCGCTCCCACTAATAACAAAACATAGCTAAGCAACCACTGCCGTTGTCATTTAAGAAACACCTGCTCAAAAAGGCAGAATTAAAGAGATGAGTATGACTAGTTTGCTGATGATCGCGAAAGGTACAACACAAAGCTAACTGTATTTAGCGAATACCTTCCAGACCCATTTCAAATAGCTGACAAACTGTGGGTTGACAGTCCACATACTCATACTCCAGTTCAGTATGATGACATCTCTAACTACCTCATCAACATGCCAGGGGTTTACACATCAGAGGACATGAAGGCATATAATCATATAATCATGTTATGATTTGGCGCTATATGAATAACATTTGATTTGATAAGTCACTATATGGATAAAACTTCGTTGTGTCAGGACATGTGGGATAGATAATGGACCACTGCAATGAACGCATGACCACCGTGTGTTCAGATTCTCCCCATGGCTGTTAACCAAAGCTTTCGCCATTTTTCATCAGCTGGAAACTGTGGAATTGGGCTACCCTAAAACGAATGACATGGAGTGACGAATGACAGTAGTCATTCTGGTAGGTAAAATAAGCTCTCCCTCCAGTTTACTCTTCTGTCATTCGGTTTACAAACGTGTACACCGAATGACACAAATCCTACCTCTTCCCACCTCTCCCTCCCAGTCACTGCCCCCCAAAACCCCCTCTGATCCAGATTTCTAACTTTCATTCTGATCCCTAAACCGAATGACAGTCATTTGAGGTTAAATGACACTGGAATAAAGCAGAATGACAATGAAGTTGGGGTGAAGAACACACCCCAACCCCGCCCTTAAATTTGATACAAATTGTGTACATGTTTGTAAACCAAATGACAGAAGCATAAACCGGCGGGAGAGGTTATTTTACCTTCCAGAACAATTACTGCCATTCGTTATTTAGCATACACGTACCAGACGACTGTCATTCCTCATTCGGTGTCATTTGTTTTAGGGTATCCCTGTGAAATTTAACATTGCTGTCCTTCTTTTGTCTGTTAGTCCATCCTACAGCGCTACAAGTGTTAACCATATTGATAGATTTTTCAGTTGTTAATATGTCACGGCTGTATTTAAATTTAGCGTGGTCTTTTGGCAACTTCATGGCTAAAACCAATGCAAGATGCTGGAGGAGCAGAGTCTTTTTGCCCTCTAGTCGGAGGCGGAGTAAAAAATCACATGCGCGTGACGTCACTTGGCATTGCATCCATACCCCCGCCTGCCCAGAGGCATCTAAACAACATCTAAATTCAGAGAAATATTTCATTTATTCTATGGTTGACCCAAAACAGTGACCTTTATTGAGGTCACTTTAGTGTTTAATGTTACTTTAAAGTTATGGCTATTTCACAAGAAAGAATATCTATGAATCCCAAGTCATACATTGTACATGTTCAGGGTTTTTATTCTGAAAGGTGGTGGATCTGCAGCCACTTTCCATTGAAGGCTCATGTCCTTGTTTTGACTAAGAGACACTTTTCCATCAGAAATTAAATACATACTGTGTATTTAGAATGAATATCATCCATCCATCAGTTTAACCATCTGTTTTTTTCTCACCAGTGATTTCTCCCTTTCTGAAGGAGAAAGGTATCACCATATCAAATGGTCTGAATCCACTTCCATTCACGCTGCTGGTGATCGGTTCATAACTGTCTGACGTCACCTGAAGAACACAGACAGACAGACAGACAGGAGGACACTTTAATGTGTTGTTGCAAAAAGACACATCTTAATCTCTTCAATCATTAGAAACATGCTGCTGCTGCTGCCTCCAAGCCCCACCCACACACCGGGGCATTCTGGGTAGTGTAATGCAACAGAGCAGAAAGAGGATGAGGAGGTGAATTGGTGATGCAGCCACAGCGATGAAGAAGGACCTGAGAAAGACCAGGGATGGACACCGAAATGCAACAAATAAATGTGTATATACCCATAACCATAGAAGCACATTGAGAACTGCTAGAGATGATCTGATTTATGATGTTAGACATTTGCTGAAATCCCACTGGCTGAGACAAAAAAATTAAGCGATGATAATGGAGGACGCAAAGCAGGTGAGTGAGTATGCTGAAGAATGGAGAGAGAGAGGTCAGAATTGAACCAGCGGCCATTCACCTGCAGAGAGAAGCTGGATTGGAGTTAGTGTTTGTATGTTCAGTATGTCTGCAACCTGTGCAGTGTGTGATTGATGTGTTTGAGCTGGGATTTAATATGCATTTACTTGGTTTGATCAATGTGAATCTGATGAGTGTGTTCAGTGTGTGTTTATTGCATGATCAATGTGTTCAATGTGTGTAGAAGTTTGTTCAGTGTGAGACTGATACTTGCATATATTGCATAATTGATGTTTTGTTGTTAGTCCAGTGTGCGTTTGATGTGTGTGTTTAGAATGTGATTGTTATGTTTATTGTCAAGTCAAATCAACTTTGTTTATAAAGCACTTTAAAAAAAAACCAACACAGTTGGCCAAAGTGCTGTACACAGACATAAAAACAAATAAATAAAACACATAACAGAATGAATAAAAACAATAAAAATAATTGTACATTAAGTCAGGAGAATCTGATCATCCACTGTATCATAGGCAGCTGTCAGGTCCAGCAGAACCAGAACAACACAGTGACCAGAATCTGTGGCTAAAAGAATGTCACTGAGAACCCTTAACAATGCCGACTCAGTGCTATGATGAGTTTTAAAGCCACTGTGCGACAGATGTAGTATATGTTCAGTGTGGTTTATTGTGTGTGATTGATGTGTGTGTTAAGGGTGTGATTAATGTGTTTTATTGTTTAAGTTTTCATTTGATATGTGTGATTAGTATGTGATTGATATGTTTATTTCTTGTGCTACTGATGTATGTGTTTGGTGTGGTTTATTGTGTGTTTAGCGTGTGATTGATGTGTGTGTTCAGTGTATGTTTAATGTGTGTTTGCTTTTGTGTTCAGTATGTGCATTGTGTCTTCAGTGTGTCACTGTGGTACCCAGGGCTGGAACCCAGCTCCAGGGGGAGCTGCCTGTTGCTGTAGCGACGTCTGCTGTTGCATCATGGGAACCTCATCAGTAGCCTGAAGACACGACAAGTAAGGGTTAACCTCTGACCCCACACAGACACACACACACACACACACACACACTAACAGACACACACGTATGTTGTCCTGTCACATGAGAATGTTACTGTTTTAAATAATGTTCCAACTCAAGTGCAGTTCAAACCACACCTATAACAACAAAGGTGAAAAACAATATCATTCAGGTCACTTACAGACTCGTTTGATGAATAATAGAAAAAACTCATTAGAAAACATCTGAATTTATAGGTAATGTGTCACAACACATTCTGTCACCACTGCACCTACCCCGATGCAGCGTCTGTTCTTTCTATCCTTATTAATAAAAATATGAAAAGACAATCAGAGTTGAAAAGCCACCACTGTTGTGTATGTTTCATCCCCACAGACGTATGGAGACAGACATGATGTTTACTTCATTACATCTGCTATAATCTTGATAGAAAACATGTTAAAAAACATTTTACTAATCAACCACACGTTCAATAAAGGTGGAAAACATTTGACATTTTAATACATGCTTCAATTCAAGGTGGAACCATTTTTTTCTCTTAAAGCCAGGTATCTCACTGGGCCAGTGTGTAGTTTTGGTTTTTGTAGTGCAGTAGAGATGAGATTATGTGATTCCTCCTGGATGCGATAGTGGTTCATTGCATCCCAGTTCCTCAGCAGAAGCTGGTACCTAAACAATATACAATACAGTGTCTCCCTCAAGGACACAGCACATTAGGGACCACATTGTGCATGTAAGAAACTCAGAATAAATTAACATACACATCAGATTATGTGCTTAGTGTCCACGTGAAAAGTTCAGTTACAATCTCTAATCAGAGCGATTTGAGTTGGGTTAAAAACTATCAACAGTGACAAACCCCAGAATGAACCCACTCCCTTTTATTTACCATGACTTTGAAGGGGCTATGGGGGATGTTCTCTCCTCCAAAGCGGACGTAGATGACGTAGTTTCCGGGCGCTGGAGCAGTGTAGAAGATATCGAAGGTGCCATCCTCGTTCTCCAGAACCTCTGCCTCCACCTCGCTGCCGTCAGGCTGAACCACCACGCAGCTCACCTTGCCCTTGCCAGCTGCCTTGGCGTTCACCACCAGACCCAACTCTTCCCCGATAGCTACCGTCGGACCCACACCAGGTCCTGCAATGAGGAAATCCACACCACTGAGCTCTACTGTTACATCATAAATGCATAAAATAGGCTTCTCCTGGAACAAAGAATTATAAACACTGAGGTAAATTACAGTACAATCGAGTCAAATTTACAGTAAAATAATTTACAATGTGCAATTGCCTGTTTTTTTCAACACTGTTTTCTTTTTTAGTTAATGTTTTGCTATTTTCTTAGAGTATTTCTTGTGTGTATATGCGGTGTCAAAGCCAGAATCAAAACTAAAAACATTAATAATTTTTTTTTTTTACTCTAATGTATACGTAAAAATTAGCCAAAAATTAAACTATATCTACAAACAAACTGAAGGAAACAACTATTGAACATTTCAGAACTGGAATATCACTTTAACCTGATAAATGTGTAATGTGTAGAGCTGAAACAATTAATCGATAAAAAAAGTATTTTATTACAATTTTCCTGAACTGAAGCTTTGTTTCCTTAATTTCGCTGCCATTAAACATTGGTTTCGCTGCTGTGTTTCACACAGACGCTTATTGTGACGCACATGACGCCAGGATCAACACACAACATGGAGTGTAACTCAGAAGAGATGAGGACAAAAGGCAGAAAATGTCAATATGCTCATTTTTTCAAACATTAAAAATATTTGGCTTTATATTTTTTCAAGTTGTATGTTAGTTCCATCTTAAGTTGTTAGTAAGTTAGTAAGTTGAATCCAAATGTGTTGAAGACTGCTTATTGTTTGCAAATGTCATTAGACTTGTTTGTTGCTGTTTATGTCTATAGATATTTTTATAAATACTTTTATACTGTTATTATTGTTGTTATTTCTATAGATTTTTTATATATATGCTTTTACTTGTGTACTTTTTGTAGTTGTTGTTTCAGCTGGTTCAGCAAGTTGCGTGTCATTTTCAGACATGTCTGTTTCACATTTTTACTGTTTTTTTGCTTATTCAAATAATTGTTTAATCGAATCAAATATAATAATCAATAGATCAATCAATTACATTAGTAATTCATGGCTACAGCTCTGGTAAAGTGTATTTGTGTGACGTACCGGTGACGGTGCACTTGCTGGCGTCTCCGGTTGCTGTGGCTCGGACTCTGTATGGCGAGGTGGGGATGTCGTCACCTCCGTACTTGATGACGATGGTGTAGCGGCCTGTGCGGTCAGGTGTATAAGACACACTGTAGGTACCGTCGCCATTGTCAAGGATACTAGGCTGCTTAGCTTTTCCATCCTGATCCTACAGAACAAGATTATATGAAGTCAGATAACTCCATGTGTTTCAGCTACAGTTCTGATCCTTAGGATGTTTTGTACTGACTGTGATGAGCACGCTCAGTTGGCCCTGCCCAGCATCTTTGGCATCGATGTTGAACTCAACAGGAAAGCTGGCGGGGATTCCACTGGTCAGACCAGGACCACTGACCCTGACCTTACTGGCATCATGAGTGGGCAGAACCCGAACCTTAAAAGGACTACACAGAACAAAGACAGTTAAGAAGGAGCTTAAACAGGATTCTGCTTATGTTACAGCGGTGTGTGTGAGCACACTGAGGTTGGCATATTTTTCCTTAAATAATTATGGAAATGAACTGAAGGATAATGCATCAGATATGTAGCACATTGATTAGATAGAAATGTGGGTATGATGCAAATTTGCAACAACAGATTTTCCCGTCTCAGGAAATGGTTTGATTGATGCCACAAAATAATTTTCAGTGTAGCTACGTACTAAATATGCCTGAACCGGCATTAGGGGAATACATAAACTATCTAGGCTGATTACATAATGGAAACGGTTTGATGCAAATTTGTGACAGTCGATAAGGGGTTAACTGAAAAGTCGAGAACAGACAAAAATAACTCTACCATAACATTTTTTTTGTGGCTACCAAAAAGGAGGGTGAAGGGGATATTCATTTGGTTGGAATCTGAAATTTCACCATTAGATATTTTTAAGTATCACATGCTCAGCCTTTACATAAATATTGCAGATTTGGTTTAGTGTCTTTAACTTGTATGTTTCTAGGGTTACAGTTCCACTGTCTACCTGCGGGGAAGGTCCTCGACCCCGTAATTTAAGGCCACAGAGTACAATCCCTCCACTGTTGGCGTGTAGGACACCGTGTGAGTCCCGTCTCCGTTGTCCATCACCTCCACTGGTTCAGCAACGCCTTTAGGAGCCATGACGGTGACGCCCAGAGGAGCCTCCCCTGCCTTCCTGCAGTCCACAGTGAAGGACTGTGGAATATTGGCTCTGACCCCTGACCCCACACCAGGACCAGACACCTTGACCTTACTGGGGTCCACCACGTCCTTCACCGGGACTTTGAAGGGACTTCCTGTAAACAAACAAAAAGCTGGTTTCATGCATGAATTGTAAATAATTTAATTGTGTTTTTGACTTAAAACATATTAAATTGGATTTCTTCAATATCTTATTTCTTTATCATAATACCCAGCTATTCATTGTAGTGGATTCCACGCATCAACAGTTTAACATGAAACGGTATTAGTTTTTTAAACATAAACACATCCATAAAGCTCTTCCCATAAAGAGAATACATCGCTGATTTAAGAAAGCATATCATATCAGAGTACAATGTAACTGTCCACTGTGGTGAATGTCATGAATCACTGATTGTATTCTGGGACTGACGCAAAATGACAAAAACAATAAGGATTAAACTGTGCACACATTGTTCCCTAAACTGTAGATTATTAATGGATTTCTTTGTAACCATATGTTTTGAATTCAGTATATAAGGATATGACTTTATTTATCCCACAGTTGAGAAATTCAAGTGTCACAGCAACATTTGTAGTTGGTGAACCTAACAAATATTAGAAAAATACAATTAAGAGTTGGAGTCATTACTGCAAATAATGTAGCTTTAATTAAAGACTGAATGACTATCCACTGCAGTAATGAATGTATGAAAGAGTTACAGAAATGATTCAACATAAAAAAAACAAACAAACAAGGAACAAAATACATGTCTAAAGGTAATCAAAAATCTGAATATTATCAGCAGAAAATTAATAAAATATAGAGCTTGACCTCAAAATATATCTAATACTATTTATAAATCATGTCTCTGTAGTACTTGTCAAGTTTAATTCCAAACTTTAAAGCTAATCTTAGTGATGTACAATTGGGTATGTCTATAAAGTCACAGTATTGGTAGTGTTCATTTCCTCTTTTTCCTGCAACAGTATTTCCTTATTGAGCTGCACCTGAAGAAAAAAAAGGGCAAAAAAAGGAAATTGAATCCTATAATCACTGCAGCTGAAGAGCATAAACTGACTATCTTTAAAAAAAAGATTTGTTGTCATTTAAGATCATTAGTATTAATTTGAACTGACAATATTTGAATGTCATTGTTTTGCAATGTAAAAAAGTAAAAGACATACGATAGGGATGCACCAATACCACTTTTTTCCAGACCAAGTACAAGTACTTACATTTGATTACTTGCCGATACCGAGCACCGATATGAGTACTTAATAATACCATTACAGTTCTTAGTAACTTATGAAAACGTGCTTTATTGTCATCGTCATTACAGTCTGATAGTAACAAAGTGCTGCTACTGACATTTAACCATATGTTTTTGTTAAACATGGCATTGCCATACATTTCACTAAATTATTAACACACACAAGTGCAACAAATTGTTGTTCGTCATTTTAATGTTCAACTGAAAAAACAAACAATAAAACAAACCTTGCCACACATTTTACTTAAATGTAACAACATATTTCAGTGCCAACATGAAACTGTGGTAGAACAACTGAAATGATATATTATCATGTCATAACACCTGTCTGTGAGGACTAAACCTGTTGTGAAAAAGTCAGGGCAGGTTCTTTTGAAAAGAAGCTTCTCTGCGTTATCAGCTGTGAGTCTGTTTCTGTTTTCATCTACAATGTGTGACACTGAGCTGAACAGCCTTTCCCTGTACCCACTGCTGCATGGTGCTGACCAGAATCTCTGTGACATTTGAGCCAAAGTGGGAAAGCTCACTTTGTTAACCCCCCAGTACTGCAGTGGTTTGTCCTCCTGATCAGCTGTGGTCTCCCCAAGGTATGTCTCTAACTGAATGGTAGCACCCACTAGTGCACTGCTCAGTGATGTTGATTCTTGCTCATCTGCTATCTCATCAAACACACTGTCCACACTACTGCTGGCCTGTGCCTTGCGCAGCTTTCTGGCAGGTGGCTCCCTCAGATCCTCCTGCCTTTCTTTCTCTCCTCTGGACACCTTCTGCAGCTCCCGCATCACCATCTCCTTGGCCTTAGGAGCAATTCTGATGTTTGAGAAAGAAATAGTAAAAACTAAATATTAGCTGGTATCAGACAAAGTAGTCTGGAATTGTCCGAATGAATATCAGTGTATGATGTTTCAATCACACAGAATTTCTGATCACACTCTCTCACATGTTGAACAAATAGACCATACTGACCCCCCCACACACAGACATATATTTAGATGAACACATACACAGACTGACATGCACATAGACAATTACAGACTGACACACATATTAACAGACGGAAACACACAAAGACGGAACACATTCAGTACACAGACACACACATACTTAAACAAATATGATGATGGACACACTTTACCTTGGATCGAGTACAGTTGTGATGCAGTACAGTGGCTTTTTTTCCATGTCGGCAAAGTGTCTCTTGACGGCTGCAGCTAAGGTCCCCTTCATTGTTTTGATGCCGTGGTCCTCATCTGTTACGTTGGTAAGAAGTCTCAGAAGCACATTCACAGCAGGAATGACATCTGATGCCAGTGCATTGGAAGAGCTGACTTTTCGGGAAAATTCCTCAAACAGAGCCAGCACAGACAGAGTCTTTTCCAGAAGTCCAGGTTCTTCAGATGTTGTATTAGATTGCTAGTGTTGAATGAGGTAGTTTTTGCCCCTCCCCTAGACAATTTGGCTCAACATAACTTGCAGTCAGCTTTACTTTTGTCACCGTTGTTTACTTTGAAAAATATCCACACTGCTGACATTTCTCCTCCGCTGCGTACCTGCTGCAGTATGAGGTGAACGTCACACTGCCATAAAGTGGTATCGCTGTGGTAGTATTGGAGCACTTTTACGAGTACAAGTAGAAGTAAACACACTCAGTATCGGACCGATATCCAATGCAGGTATCGGCATTGGTAGATTCCTAACATATGACATATAAAAGAGTATTATAGAATTGAAGGAATTTCAACTCTCTAATATGTCACCTGGGATGTGCGCTCCTCCATATGTGATGTTGACATCGTAAAGGCCGGGAGTGAAGGGGATGTATTCCACGCTGCAGCTACCATCTTTGTTGTCTTTGCAGGACATCTTTGACTCTGATGGACCCTCCACAGTGATGCCGAGACCACCGATGCCTGCCCCTCTGTTAAAGAACCACTACGGTCAAAAACTGCCTGTAAACTTACTAAGAAACAATTCATCTAAAGAAGATAACCAAGTCAATACTTCAGTCATAATAATTTTTAAAAAAAGTTGCCTCTAAAATGTGATGTCTCATATTTAGTAGTAGTAGTAGTAGTAGTATTAATAGTAATAGTAGTAGTTTAGGAGTGTATTGAAGCAAATTCTTTGGGTTTTGTATTGCTGCTTAAATGCCACAAGTTATGTGAACAACATTATATTGATGTTTTTGGCATTATTTCATTTTTTTCATCCTGCCAATATTTGAGTGCAATGTGAAAATCTACAGCATGTATGTGTTTTTTAATTCATATACTGTAATGATAATAGTCTTAAATTTTGTGAAAATACAGATTTTTCTGTTCCAAAAGCATGACATTTTCTGCAAATACTTGATGAAAAAACTATAAATTCTGCAAATGCTGCTAATTTGTATGTACATGGGGTTTAACCCTCCTGTTATGTTACGGGTCAAATTGACCCGGTTTAAAGTTTGAAGATCTAGGAAAAGTAGTTAAAAGT
>JAPQRQ010000022.1:9824190-9849295 GCA_037367365.1 Apogon talboti | reverse complement strand
AGTCGCACCTGAGTATAAGTCGCAGGACCAGCCAAACTATGAAAAAAAGTGCGACTTATAGTCCGGAAAATACGGTAGATGTCCATAAAAGCTCAGATTACAGTTTAGTTATATCAGAAAAGGAGAAAACTGAACAAAAAGTGACTTTTCCAGAAAAGATTACTTTACATAATTATTTATCAAACTCCATGGGTTTTATTGGAGAATAAATGTTGTAGAAGTTGACACGTTCACTACGGAGTCTCTGAATGTCCAAATGGGTCATATCTGATGACCATGAAAAGATAACAAACTGCATTTTACATCCATTAGTTATATTGATAGGATTAGTAGTTCAACAGGTATTAAACATTTTACATCAGTAGATGCTTTTAGTTCCTAGTGGCTGTTTGAGTCTTTGAGGGTTGAATTAATTGCTTTCTTTTTATTTTGCCTTGATTTGTCTACTGAGTTATACACTTAACCGGAGTGAAAAAAATCTCCCAGGTACAAAAGTAATCAAATAAAAGTCAGTCAGTCATCTTCTGAACCCGCTTTATCCTCACTAGGGTCGTGGGGGTCACTGGAGCCTCCCAGCTACTTAAGGGTGAAGGCGGGGTACACTGTGGATGAGTCACCAGTTCATCGCAGGGATGACACAGAGACAAACAACCAATCACTCTCACAATCACACCTATGAGCCATTTTTAGATTAATTAATTAACCTATCAGTGAATGCCTTTGGATGGCGGAAGGAGTACCCAGAGAGAACGCATGCAAACTCCACACAGAAAGGACCCACCGATCGACTGGTGTTGGAATTCAACCCAGGACCTTCTGGATGTGAGACACTCCACCACCGTACAATTTTCGTCTCAAATTCATCTCAATGTATTCTTCTTATAATGCAATTATGTTGTTGAAAAGACATGTTGCCATTTGACCTTGAAAAAATAAGGTCAAGGTCACCCATTTTCAGTAGGCTTCTGCTCCATGCCAAGATGCATTCACAGTATATATTTGGTGCAGATATCTCAATGCATTCTTCAGATAATGTCGTTACGTGTTTGAATGGACAGACAGATGGACAGACAGACGACCAAACGATTACAATACCCCTCGAGCCGAGGGGTAAAAACTGATGATGTCACCCAGGTCTCTGTAGTAAATGTATGCATCTCACCTGGACCGTGATCTTCAAAGGTCCTTTCCCAGCATCCTTAGCATTGACAGTGAACTCAGCCGGATGATTGACAAGACAACCACTTTTCTCCAGCCCCAGCCCAAACGCTTGGACCTACACACACAACACAACAACAACTGCAACAACTTATTGAAAACAAAAAGAATGTGAAAGCAGTGTGAAAATGGATTAATGTTTTAGTAAAACATTTGGTGCTGTAATGGTCCTCACTTTCATTCAACCCTATTTTCTTCAAATATTTTACTGTTCAGTCGATTAATCATAAATAGTGAAAAAAAGTCCTCAGAGCACAGATTTATGTTATATAATTTATATGGTCTCACAATAGTAAATGATATGGAAAGAATAATAAGTATGTTATTTCTATTAGTTTCAACCATCCATCTCTATGTATGTGATTATCATGATTATGGAAAATGAGCACAATTATCCATCCATTAATCCATCCATCTGACCTTCTCAGGGTCGTTGCTGTTGTTGTCAGCGACGATGTAGGCCATGAAGGGGCTGTGTTCGATGTCCTCCTCATCACAGGTCACGTGGATGGCATACTCGCCGGGCTCTGTCGGCCAGTAACGGACGTCACATGACCCATCATTCTGGTCCTCACACTCAATTTTAGCCTGGGAGGGGCCCTCAATGGCAAAACCTGGGGACACAGCAGATCTGGCCTCAGTTCTGGCTGGTGCAGATGGTTTTCTGCCTCTGCGTGCAAAATAAAAATTCTGAAGCCTTTTTTGAGTGGTGCTATTTACATCTGAGCTTTGTATACACTACTGTACTATTGTAGTGCAAAACTTTCTGGCAGAAAGGCTTTTTAACACAGTTTAACAGAAAAAAGAACAGAAAACCACAGGCAAAACAAACTAAATTTTTGTTGGAAATCAGTCATAAAATGCTCCGTTTCTTTATTTCTTCATGTCAGTCGTGTGACTCATAGCCTATATCTGTCACAGTCTCAGTCTCTCTGTTCCCTTTCATCCTGTCAGTCACGCCCACCTCATCAGCCTAACTCTCTTCACCTGCGTACACTGCTGCAGCTCCTTCTACAGCCTGCATATATTGCCACAACTCTCCTGTCTGCCAGATTGTTCTTCTGCTTCCATGCAAGACTTTCCAGCACTTACCTCCTACCTGATCTCCTGTTGCCGACCTCATCTGCCCTCGACCCATTCTTCCTGCCTGCCTCCTGGTAAACTTACCTGTCTTCCCTCTTGGACCACGTCTGTCTGCCTGCTCCCCGGTATACTGACCTGCCTTCCGTCTTCCACCATGTCTCCTGCCTTAGCGTCCCTGGCTTCAGTCTGCACACCCAGCTACAACTCCTCTGCCTGTCCCCCGATTCACCTCGATGCTCCTCGTTGGCACCTCAGCTCCGCCAGCAAATTCTGCTGTCTACGGTCTCCCCATCTTTGGTCCAACGGCCACAGTAAGCCCCTCTACTTATAACTACTTATACTTATAATCCATATAATAATAATGGATTAGATTTATATTGCACTTTTCTATTAACGCATACTCAAAGCGTGTACAATGGATCCATTATTCATTCACTCTCAGTCACACTCTGGTGGTGGTCATCAAAGACACTGATCTGTACGGGTCCAAGGAGTGGGGTTTCTCCCCGCGGTTATTTGGCTGGCTTCAGTCTTCTCATCACTACACGCCACAACCTCAAAGACTGTGTTAAAGCCTCCAGCCAGGAGAACCAACTGTGTGCTTTATCTATTCACCTGCTCACCAAGCAGCTGGATATCAAGCTGATTACTCTGTCCTGTCCTGTACCGGCCAACGCCTTGAACTGTCATCTCCTGGGCACTGTTACCCATCAGACTATGTCTATCCACATGTTCCTGTCCGGTAGCCACCAGGAGACCATCCAGTTCCATGTCCTGAGATGATCAGACCTTCCATTGATCCTTGGTTACTCCTGGCTCTGTCGATATAACCCCAACATAGACTGGTCTATGGGGTCCATCCTGGGACGGAGTCCCCCCTGCCACCAGATCTGCCTTAGACAGGCCACTGCACCTCTGCCATCCATCAGTTCCTGTTCGGTCACCGACCTGTCCAAGTTGCCTACCACGATTTCCGGGAGGTGTTCAGTAAGAGTCACATCTCTACCGCCCCATTGGCCATACGACTGCGCAATCAATCTTCTGCCTGGCATCACGCCTCCTAAGGGCCATCTCTAATCTCTGTCTGCATCTACAAGAGAGGCCATGAAGACCCACATTAATGACGCCTTGGCCACTGAGGTCATCAGCCCTTCCTCCTCACCCACCGAAATGGGTTTCTTCTTCGTGGGTAAGAAGGACGGTTCTCTACGGCTCTGCATCGACTACAGGGGCCTAAATGACATCACAGTGAAGAACTAAATGTACTTTTTCTTTCTTTTGTTTAAGACATAGGTGTTTCTTTTCCAAAACATACCTTGGCATGTTTCAGTGGATACTTCCGCCTTCCTCAGAAGTGTCACTGGTGTATCTGTGACACGTCTTCAACAGCTGATGTTACGGAGGCGTGACCAACCTGTTAGTTTTGACAGGTCAATCACGCCTCCCGCTGTCCGCTCGCCTCTCCAGGACGCTGCTCCAAGTGTGTGAGAGGATGTATGCTCCCTGGGCCCCGTTTTCTTATTTCGATTGCCTCCCTGATCCAGTGCTGGTGTCTGTTGTCCTCAGTGCGGATGACTCTGGCCTTGTCCCAGTCCATGATATGGTTTTCCCTTTTGCAGTGGTCTGTTATCGCTGATTTGTGGGTTTCTAGTTGTGCCTTTTCTTTTATTGATCTTGTTTGTCTTTTTTCCATTTCTTTTTCACATTCCTTTTTGTGCTCTTTTCTGCGTGTGTTGAAACGTCTTCCTTTCTCTCGGATGTATGTTTTCTCACACGATTGGCATGGCATTTCATAAACGACATTGCATTTATTGCCTGGTTCGATTTGGTCCTTTGGGTGTACTAACAGTTGTTGTAGTTTTGTATGTGGTTTGATCGGTGTGCTGATGTTATATTTTTTCATGGCTCTTTGGATTCGTTCCGTGACCCTTCTGACGTATGGTAGTGTCACCATTCCTCTGTTTTCCGTTTTGTGTTTCTTTTTTTGTCTCCTGTGTACCTTCTTTGTTTTTGACTTGCCCCGTGCCTTTGTTTATTGCCCATTGTGGATACTGACATTTTTTCAGTGCATCTTGTATGTGTTTTTCCTCCAATGCTCTGTTCTCCGAGTCCGTTGTTATTGCTGTACGTTCATATAGTGTTCTGACTACTGATAATTTGTGTGTTGTGGGGTGTTCTGATGTTCATAGTAAATATTGATCCGTGTGTGTTGGTTTTCTGTATATTTTTATGTTTGTGTGGTGAATTTTTATGTCCAGGAAGGCTATGGATTGTTCTGTTTCTTCTTCATGTGTGAATTTTATGTTGCCGATGATGTCCATAGTATTTAGATGCTCTTTTAATTTTTGAGTGTGTCCTACTTTTATTTTTTCCAATATGTCGTCCACATACCTTTTCCATCAAGTGGGTCTGTATTCTTCCGGTGCCGATGTTATGGCCTTTTCTTCCAGGTCTTCCATGAAGAAACCACACATTATGGCCTATAATGGGCCCCCCATCACAAACTCTTTTTGTTTATAGATTTTATTTCTGAACTGGAAGTATGCTGATGTGGCTATGAATTGGAGGAGCTGTATAATGTCCAGGACGGTTAGGTTGGTGCGCTTCTTGAATGTTCTGTCTGTTTGTAGCCTGTTCTGAATGATTTGTATGATAGCTTGTACTGGTGTTTTTGTGAAAAGTGATATGACATCATGCAATATGAATATTTCATCTGGTCCTACTTTGATGTTCTTCAAGTCTTCGACGAGCTGTTTTGAATTTTTGCAGTGTTGTTCCGTTTGTCCTAGCAGTGGTTTTATTATTTCGGCGAGTGCTTTTAACGGGTTGTATGGGACTGATCCAATACTATCTACTATTGGGCACAAGGGTGCTCCTGGTTTGTGTATTTCGGGTTGCCGTATATTGGGGGGTGACATTAGCTGTGGGTATCAGACGGTTGTATGTCTGTTTGTCTATTTTGTTTTCGTTTAGTAGTGGTTTTAACAGTGCTTTGAGCTTGTTTTTCTTTTCATCTGTTGGATCTTTTTTGAGTGTTTCGTATGTATTTGCGTCTTGTAGCATTTCTTTCATTTCTTTTTCGGTGTCCATTATTACTGTGGTTCTGCCTTTATCCTCCGGGAGAATTGTGATGTCCTTGTTTTTTGCTAATCTTTTTATTGCTATTGTTTCCTCTTTAGTAATATTGCTGGGCGGTGGTTTGGCCGTTTTTAAGAAGCCTGCTATTTCGTTTCATGCTGCTTTTTGTCGCTGATCCGGTATTATCTCGCATGCCAATTTTCTTGCTAAAATAAAAGTCCTCTTGTGGGATGTTTTTTGGTGTTATGGCAAAGTTTAACCCTCCTGATAGAATGCTGCGTTCTGTCTGCATCAGTTCGTGTTTGGATATGTTGTGTATCCATTTGTCCATGATCTGTGTGTTGCTCTGTTAATCCTTCCTTTTCTTTGATATTAGTTTTTCTAACTTGTGGACATGTCGTCTTTTCGTTGTTATGAATTCCTGCTCGTGTATTTTTTTAGATGTTCTTGTATTGTACCTTCCATTTCCTTGTTTAGGGGAAACCGGTGTTTGAAGTGCTCCAGTTTCTGTGTCAGTTCCATGCTTATGTTATTTAGTTTTTGTTGTGCATCTTATTCTTTCTTTCACCAGAGTCATCCGCACTCTTTTTACCATCCGCTCCACGTTCTTCGTTAGTATCGGGTTCTTGATGTTTAGGCTGGCTGGTATGATTTCTTCATCCCGGCATCGTAGATTAAACTTCAGGTGGTTTCTCTGACGTGCCTGTTTTTTCTTTTCCAAAACATACCTTGACATGTTTCGACGGATAGGTTTTGGAAAAGAAAAACCTATGTCTTAAACTCCAGTGAAGAACTGTTACCCTAATCGCCTCGGCATTCAAGCTGCTTCGGGGGCCACCATTGACACAAAGCTGGACCTCCGCAACACTTATCATCTGGTCCGGATTTGAGACGAGGACGAGTGGAAGACAGCCTTCAACACAACTACCGGACATTATGAGTGCCTGGTGATGCCCTTCGATCTCATCAATGCCCCAACTGTCTTTCAGGGTCTCATTAATGATGTTCTCGGGGACATGTTGAATAAATGTGTTTGTTTGTCTGGACGACATCCTGATCTTATCCCGGACAAAACAAGAAAAAATTCATCATGTCCAGACTGTTCTGCAAAGCCTCCTAGAGAATTCATTGTTCATTAAGGTGGAGAAGTGCGAGTTCCACACCACCTCCTCATGTTTCCTGGGATACATCGTCGGTCAAAACCGTATGGAGACGGATCCGGCTAAGGTCTCCGCCATCACTTCTTGGCCCATTCCCGGCACCCGGAAACGGCTGCAACGGTTCCTGGGGTTCGCCAACTTCTACCAGAGGTTCATCCGGGGATACAGCACTGTGGCCGCCCTGCTCACCACTCTCACTTCATCCAAGATTCCCTTCCGGTGGACTCCGGCTGCCGACGAGGCCTTTTAGCACCATAAAGAGCATTTTAACTCGGCGCCCATCCTCCTGGTTCCTGATCCTGAGAGGCAATTCATTGTGGAGGTGGGCGCTTCTGATGTGGGGGTGGGAGCTGTTCTCTCCCAACGCTCAGCAGAGGACCAGAAAATGCATCCCTGAGCCTTCTTTTCTAGACAGTTATCTCCAGTGGAGAGAAATTATGACATTGGGAACCGAGAGTTATTGGCTGTAAAGCTGGCGTTAGAGAAATGGCACCACTGGCTTGAGGGAACAAGATTACCTTTTTTAGTTTGGACTGACCACAAGAACCTGGAATATATCCACACAGCCAAGAGACTCAATTCACATCAGGCCTGGTGGTCATTGTTCTTTGCAAGATTCAATTTCTCCTTCTCCTACTGGCCAGGCCCCCATAACATCAAACCTGACGCCCTGTCACACCAGTTCTTGGTCAGGGAGGAGAACACCTTCAATCTTGACACCATCCTTCCTGCTCGCCACTGGATAGCAACACTCTCCTGGGAGGTAGAGGATCAGGTAAAGGCCGCCCTCAAGGATCAACTGGTTCCCGTCCCCAAGACCGTCTGTTCATTCCTCAGTCTCTCTGTTCCCTCTCATCCTGTCAGTCACACCCACCTCATTGGCCCAACTCTATTCACCTGCTTAAACAGCTGCAGCTCCTTCTATACCCTGCATATATTGCAACTCTAACTCTCCTGTCTTTGCCAGATTGTTCTGCTTCCATACGAGACTTTCCAGCACTTACCTCCTGCCTGCTGACTACAGTCTCCCTGTCTTTGATCCAACAGCCACAGTAAGCCCCTCTCCTTTTCACTGGTCATCGAAGACACTGATCTGTACGGGTCCAAGGACTGGGGTTTTTCCGGTGGTTATTTGGTTGGCTTTGGTCTTCTCATCACCGCACGCCAAAGCCTCAAAGACTGTGTTAAAGCCTCCAGCCAGGAGAACCAACTGTGTGCTTTATCCATTCACCCTGCTCTGATTATTGACTCTATTATGACTATTGTGATAATAAAGACTCTTTCAAACTGATCCCGAGTTCCAGCGTACTGCATTTGGGTCATAACCACACCCGTTTCAGTATCACCACATTTTGATGACACCACACAGTGTAGTTTATTCACTCCAAACCCATTTATGGAAACACACATAGTCCATGTTCTCTTCTTTGTTTTGCAACTTTTCCAAACATCACATAGACCAGTCTTTCTCAAATGGGGGTATGCGTACCCCGAGGGGTACTTGGAAGAAGCCCAGGGAGTATTTGAAGTTTTTTGGGAAAAATACATTAAATAAGTCATGATGTACTGAATACAAAATAAATATTGAGAATTAATGCTGAAATATAAAACACAATAAACACATTCCTATAATAAAATTGACACTACTGAAATAATTTCTAGAGCCCGACCGATATGGGATTTTTGGGGCCGATACCGATATTGGGGGCAAAAAAACCCTGATATCCGATATATCGGCCGATATCCGATATAATGGCAGATAACTGATATACTGGCCGATATATATTAAATAAGAACATTGATGTACACAGGATATATATGTACGTGAACAGAAATTCTTGTAATACCCAAAATATGATTCAAGACTAAGAAGCAGAACACTACTAAATCAAAATACTTAGCATAGAATTTAATACTATAGTTGATCATTTTAAAATACAAAGAAGTGGCTGCATTCAGCTGAAAGTGACAATACATAGGCTGATGTGAGGTGTTTTTAAACCAATACATTATGTGGTTTTAAAAGGCTCATTGACAAAAACATCTGATTAATTAGTCATATTTACTAGCTATTGAAAAGTTCCATATGCAGCCACTGGGTATTTGCAAACAGCTCTAAAGTAAATGCCGCCCAGCTCCTGTGTGTTTTTAGCGGGACACACACACAAACATCCTGACCCCTCAAATGAAAGTTCTGAAGTTTCAGGAGGTAGGGGAAAAAGTAAATGAACTTCACAGTGGGAGACATAAATGTATTAGTAATGTGTGTTGTTAAGTTTCACTTTCACTTTGCGCATACCCATTGTGAGGTATGCGCGGCACGGACCGCACAGCCCTGTTTGAGTGTGAGGGGCCAGGTACTCGGGGAGAGTGCAGGGCAGAGCACAGCGACACAGTCTCAGCGCAGCAAAAAAGTTAATATATTGGCTACATATTGACCAATGTTGATTAATTGGTAATACGCTATAATCGGCCGATTATATCGGCGGGCCGATTAATCAGTCAGGCTCTAATAATTTCATATCAATATTTTTTAAAACTCGGAGGCCACCTTAACCCCAATGTCAGAATAGTTTGACCCAACGTGACTGGTCAAGCGAGTATCTGGTAAAACTATGGACTTGTTGTTAAAGTGAAGTGGTAATGTTGTAGACAACAACACACATCAAGCACCAAAGAAGGCCTGGGTAGAACCTCAAAAGTTTTGCCATTATATCCAGGATTATGTCATGATGGGATCAACGTCCACCAGCTGCAACCTGCCACGACTACTGTGCTTTTTATTCGGGGAGATGTCAGCTAACAGTGCCATGAAGTCAGCTCATCTCCAGCGACACCTCAATACAAAACACAGGTGTCATGTTTGTCCACAAACTTTTTTAAGAGGAATCTTTCTGAATTTCACTCCTCACAAGAAACATTATGAAAACCTTTGATAACTTGATAACTGCAGTTGCCACCTTACCAACAAGAATGCCAAAGATTATCAGTGAAGCACAAGCTCATGTTTCCTCACCAAAATGTCCAAAAGACTCAGATATGCAATAATATTTTGGGCTAACAGGATAAGTTTTATTGTCAGTCACTTTGGTAACATTTTAAGAACATTTCTATTTTATATTATTCAAGATGAGTTTATTTGAGTAATTAAGTACTTATTTTTTGTTGATGAAAGGTTCCTTTATTCATTAATTACCAATTTATTTATTTTTCTTATCAATGAAAGAGGGCACTTTTAAGTTTATATTTTGCACACAAATTTACTTATAAAGATTTGTTATTTTTAATGTATTAAAATTAAATATATGTTGTTTGTTTAAAAAGTTTTGATAATAGAAACAGACACCTTTGGCAGAGAAACAACTTTGCATAATTTTTTCAATCAAAAATGCTGAAGTGAGAGTTGGGGGTACTTGGATACAAAAATATATTTCAGGGAGTACTCAACTGTAAAAAGTTTGAGATCCACTGACATAGACAATAACTGGTCTGTACATGGGTGTTTGACATAAGCATATGGTTAATTTATTTAATTTCCACTTACCATCAGCAGCATCAGTTCAAGCAAAAGATTCAGTACTGCGTCACAACATCCAAACTGAACGTCACTGATGAGTAAAATTATGTTTTTTCTATTCTATTCTATCATGCACCATAGAAACTCATTTCTCCATCCTTCAATTCTTTTTCTTCTTCTTTTCTGTGAGGACAGATTAGATCCAAATGATCTTTATTGATCCCCTGACATATAATGTACACATATAAAAAGAATTACAAGACAAAAAGGAAAAGAAAATGGTAATAACAATAACTATAAAAACAGCAGTGAAAACAGGCAACTGCAGAAGAAAACGATAAAGAAGAAAAGCAATAAGAAAACAAAATTAAGAAGTGAAAAAGTAGGTAGAGCATACTAATACCCCCGCCCAGTTGCACAACATTTTGGCCCTCCTAGTCACTGACACCCTACAATTCAGTTAAGTAACTTACATCACAGCCCATTGTCAAGTACTCGCACTCTGTCAGTCAGGCATGGTCAGCAACATGTTGCCTTGTTAACGCACTGTTCCAATATTGGTAGTGATGCTGACACGTTGTATTGTCCGATGAGCTGGGCTGTGATGGACTGGTCACTGACCCCATGCAGCAGACACCAATCTAAGATGACACATTATTGGCCAGTGCTGGGTTGCATCTCTAGGACAATGGAGGGGTGCAAAACTTACGGCTGCACAAACAAGAAGCACGAACATGTGGTTTCCACTCAATTTTGCTCACTGACTGCTGCCTGTTTACTCACACTCAATCACCCAGAATCAACAATGGTATGCCACTTCCAGCCGGCAATGGCTGTTCCCCATAGGTTCTGCCCCCGTGTATAATTCACGTAATAAAAAGGTCTAGTGTGGCGCATTTATGGCAATTGCGAAGCACAATTAATGTCATAAGCATTACCAAAACAGGTACACTTCAAATGTGGAGGACATCCACCCGAAACTCACCCAGAACTCCAACATCGCTGCCAATGGACTCCACAATAAAAGTAGCAGGTTTATCCACAATGCCTCCTTCCAGGCCAGGCCCCCAGGCCCGGATCTGCTGAGGCCCTGCCGCTGGACCCACGACCACATCAAATGGACTGAAAACACACAAACCCCCCCACACACAAAAATCAAAACCAAAGAAAGAGGGAGAGAAGAATTGTAATGTGAGGCTAGCAGTCTCCTGCCTAATGCCTGTTGAATTTGTGTGTAGTTATGTCTGTGTGTGTGTGTGTGTGTGTGTGTGTGTGTGTGTGTGTGTGTGTGTGTGTGTGTGTGTGTGTGTGTGTGTGTGAGGGTGTGTGCGCGTGTGTCTGTGTGAGTGTTGACATCCTTACAGGTGATGTCATGCTCTGTGGTGTTCCTTATCCACCACACAGAAATATTAATCAAAACCCTCAAGAACGTAACCCAATACTCAGCAATTACATGCATGTGTCTGTGTCTTTTGTCTTGTAGATGTATGAACAAATGTTGATTTTATACCATTTCTGTGAGGACGTTTTGTCCCATACTCATCACCTTTTATCTGTGTTAGAGGGTTGGGTTTTGGTTTTAGGAATGAGGTTAGTGTTAGGTTCAAGTCAGGAGCTCAGAATGTGTTGTTTCTGATAATGTCCTCAGTATATGTGTGGATCAGGACATGCATTTTTGTCATCATGGGGATATGTGCTTTTCCAGACACTTTTGCGAAGTACTCAGTCTGAGGGGTTTTAAAAGGTAAGTTGAGAGGAAATTCTCTGAAACCCCAGAGATTTAGAGAAGATTTCTGTTTTTCCTGTATAAGATTATTTGTGGCACTAAGTACAGACCTGGCTGTTTAAGTGGCAGACACAGAAAAAGACAGTGAATAGGAAAAAATAAAATATCAAGAAATAAACAGAGGTTGAGAAAGAAAATACAACATGAAACAAAATAAAAATAATGAGATACCACTAGGAAGAATTTCCTCAGTAGTGAAAGTATCTATTGTCTGTCCTAAAAGTCGCTATAAGTTTCTAAATTATATCATCACCTAATTTGCATAATTGTAAATGTGCACGTAATTGAAATGAATGATGTAGAGAGAGGAATAACATTATGATAGAGAAAAAAAGTGAGGATAAAATAACCAACGTCTGGCTGAAAGGGTATTGTATTATGTCCTCTGTCTGTCCATTAAACTACATAATCGCATTATCTGAAGAATGCATTGAGATATCTGCACCAAATTTATACTGTGGATGCATCTTGGCATGGAGCAGAAGCCTATTGAAAACAGTTCAACTTGACCTACTTTTCCAAGGTCAAATGGCATCAAATGGAGACATGACCCTTTTGTTGGGATGATATGTTTGCTTGAAACAGCCTTGTGCAGTTATCATATCTAAGTACTTTGAAAAATAAATACATATGGAATAAGTTTTACACAAAGACAATCTAATCTAAATTATAGGGCAGTAACTTTCAACAGAATCTTACACTATATTTGGCCGAGGGGTATTAAAAGTGCGTAGAACGTTATGTTTAACCTTACGGTCCACTTATGAGCCTCCAACAAGTCATAATAAAACATGAACACTTTTAACCATTACATTTTAAGTTTTCAGTCTACATTAACAATCTAAATGGACCAAAAAGAGACAATAGAGAAACCTGTCAATGGCAATAGGAGTGATTTATATTCAGTGTAGTGATTTGTTTTAGACATAGAATGATACGTGCTTTCATGGGTCTCCAAAAGTCTCCCATAACACCAGAAAAAGTTGACAGTTTTGTCATTAGTTGCTTTTTTGATAAACAGTCTCATAAGGGGTCTGAAAAAATCACAAAATATAGCAACAAAGTGGCAACACTGACTTTACAGCTAGGCAGACAGACCGTGTGTTTTACTGTGACAGAGAAAATAATGTCATGTCATGAAGTAAAAATGTGTGTTTTAGCATTGAGTCACATTTCAAAAGTTGCTGAAAGTTTCCAAACAAATTTTAAAAAATAGGTAAATTTGTTGCTAGGTGCTTTTTGAAACAAAAAAAAAAACCATTGCAACAAAAGTGCTGAGTTGACGTCGATGTTTCTTCATGTACTTGGGTATATTCAGGGGTCCACATGTAAATTAAACATAAATATATAGCACGATAAGTTTTAAGGCATTATTTACAATGATAAAAACAAAACTCCTTCATATCAAAGGTGTCCTAAATCTTTTGTTGGATGTAATATCTACTAAACATACACACTGCCGACCCATGCAGTTAGTCAAAGTAGAACTACTGGTCCAGAATTAAAGCTGAGTTCATCAGATTAAATATCTGGTTTGGTGCAAACGGCCACATTTGAGGACCGCCCTACTCCGATACCAATCTGCACTTAACAAAAACATGAGGCCTGGGCTAAAAAGTCTTCAGCCGCCTGCAGCCATTCAGATTGGATGAGGTAATGTGCTGAGGTAATGCACTTGCGTGCACACACGCACGCACAGGGAGTACAGCTCACCTCTTTGGGATGTGCTGTTCGCCCCAGGTGATGCAGACTGTGTATTTGCCAGGACTGTTTGGATAATACTCGTAGCAGAACACACCATCCTGACTAGAGATCTGCTTCACCTGCTCCTCGACCCCCTCTGAAAACACATTTAAAAATCATACTAAGAACACTGATCAGTAAATTACAATCAAGTTCTGAATCAATTAAGTTGAAACAACACTTATTTCAACTTGGATTGTTGAAACACATTCGAAAATAGTTTAGTTTATTTACCACTTTGTAATGTTGCCAATATTTTACACAACAGTTAAAATGTGTCCAGGACTGAAGACACAGAGTGGTTTAAGTGTCTTTGGCATCATTTTGTTTTTCCTCCACTTCTGTGAACAAGTCTTAAGGTGTACACCCGGAAATAGTCTTTATTGTTGCATTTTCTATTTCCATATGCGCTACACATTGACTTCTGGAACTTCATCAGACCAGTCTTGGAGCTGCACCCTCATCAATATATGCACAATGTAGTTTTACATTGTGAAATATGCATGGACATGCATGGATAAAGCTTTCATCTTGAAGGCAGCATGTGTGACTCCAAAAACTCAATATTCTATCAACATTAATGGTAACAATGATCTTTGTTCTTTGCACTGACACAAACCCAGATCATGACAGATCCAGCTAACTTGGATGGTCTTTTTTGTCATTAGTCTAAGCACAAGCCTCCATTTCTTCATAAAAACACCTGGATCCTGACTGGTTTGAGCATGATGCATATTCCTACCGAGTGCCACTGAAGACCATGACAAGGTTCTCCACAGTAATCCTGACTAATGTGGTTCTATCAGCTCTAGATGACTGACTGAGGGATCAGAGATCACAGTGTCACAGCCTTTGTCCTGTATAAACTGAATTATATCCAGATTTATTGAATTCATTCATTGTACTCTTAACTGTAGAGGCTCAAACATCTTGTCTTTGAGGAACACTATTTTTAAACATTTCAATCATTTTCTTGCACATTTGTTTTTAAACTGCTGATCCTCAGGTCAGCTTTGTTTCTGAAGGACTAGAATTTTCCTAGATGCTATCACCTGTTTCTAATCACATTATTTTAGCTCATTATTAGCCCTAAAAAGACATATATCATAAGGATATTCGATTCGGACACTGAAAATAATTTTGTGGCATCAATAAAAATTTGAAAGGGAAAATCTGTTTTGTTACTTTTTCATTGACTATTGACTATTATTCCTGTTGTCGCCAACTTGCATCATACCCAAATTTCTATCTATTGTGCTATACAGATAGAAATAGAAATATGTGCTATAGTCAAATCTCTACTTAATTTAGCATCTGCTTGAAAGCAAAAACATAAATAATTTATATAGATCTATATAGATCTATAATCTATTTCAATATAGATTCATTATAGAGGTGTTTTTGGGTTTTTTTTGGTATTTACCCCTTTTCCTCATTAAAAAAAAACTCTAGTATTCTAGCTGGATGTGAAATCTACCTTCCAGTTTTTTAGCTGTGCCAGTTTTACAGCAGCTGTTATAACTGTTATGGTGCAGGTGTATGAAGCTTGGGGTTAAAAAGATCCCTGACAAGCCCCCCATTCACATTATAACTAATGGAAACACAAAGGCAGCAAGTTGCTCATCTGCCAATCCATCCACACCAGTTTGTCCAGTACTCACTCAGTCCCTTGACCACCACCTTCAGGTCTCCACTGCCAGCGTTCCTGGTGTCCACTTTAAAATCTCCAACTTGTTTGATTCTCATCCCTGTGGGCTGCAGGCCCCGACCCGTGGCCCTGCAGGCCCCTGGAGCACAGGCTGCACAGACAACCACAGGGTTATGAGAAGGAGCTTTTATTTTTAATGAGGCTGTGTATGACATGTTACTGAGGGGTCTCACCGGGGCCTATGTCCACATTAAAGGGGCTCCTAGGGACCCCCACCCCTCCAAAGGTCACTGTGATGGTGTGTGGGCCAGCCTGAGTTGGTCTGTAGGTGCAGCGATACACACAGTCGCCTTTGTCCTCCATCATCACCTCCACACTGTTCTGAAGGCCCTGAGGGTCTCTGATCATGACCGTCACATCTCCTGTACCGGCTCCTACAGGACGGAGGTGTCAGGTGCCAAACCTCAACGTTAGTTACATGAATATTGTGATTAATGTTGAGGTACCTGTTTCATGGAAGACATCTCACCTGCTGTGTATATGTCAAAGTACGTGGGTTTGTTGGCAATGTTGCCCACACTTTCGATTCCCAGCCCTTTAATGGTGACCTTCGAGGCGTCCCCCAGAGCCTTGTCTACATTGACCTCAAAGGGACTCTTGGGAATCTGCTGTCCTGCAAACAGCACCGTCACCTAGGACATAAAATCACAGAAATCATCTGTTACATTCTCTCTGTAATAAGGGCCTTAAAAAAAAAGTCTAATTTATGCTGACATGCAGCAGCAGTGGATTACATGACCAACATTACTTAAACTGAAATCAATCTGATTGAAGATGGTAAAGGAATTATATACATGAATGTTAAATAAAGTTAAATGATGTGCATTTATGTGCCCTGAAGTATTACATCACTAGTGGAACCATTCACCTTTTCAACCACTTGAATGAACAGTGGTTGTTAGGAAGCACATTTTTATATTTCATAACATATTTAAGGGTGTCTTCACACCTGAAACATCCTTTGGTCCACTTATTTGATTCAGATCAAATGCAGACTTTATTTTTTCATTTGGGGCAGATCGCATTCTTATTGCACTTTTTGCAAGTGGAATAAAATTTGTAAACAGAAGCAAGCATGTGATGAACTGCTCTGGCATTGGATAGAAAACTCATGGAGGAGGCGAATCAGAGACGGCAGGCGTTGATGAAGGCAAACATGGAGGTCCTACGTGCAGTTATCCTTTTTGGAATATGTATGCTATTTTTACAAACACAAATTTACAAAAGCAATGTTAACTGTCATGAACAGTTCATTCGTAGCCAGTTTCATAATATGGGCATCTGACCAAATGTCAATGAGACATTCAATCTCCTCATTGCTCCATGGCTGCTGCTATTAGCTCTGACTACCTATGCAGCTCGACTACTTCCAGCGGCTACGGTGGCTGGTCAAGAACAAAAAGGCACATGGTTCTGTGGTTTGCGTTGGCTCGAGGTTGGTTATATTCACACCAGAAGTGAACTGGCCCAAAGTCTGTTTGGAAACGGACATGTTATGGTCTTGTTTGACTCAAATCAGAGTTTGCATGTTTGTATTCACACCTTAAAAAAGTCTGGACTTTCTAGGGAAACAAAACAAAGTAGGTGTGAATGCACCCTAAGCGAAAAACTGAAGCTTACCTTATGAGGGCCCATCACTTGTGGAACATAGGTGACACTGTAAGTCTTCTTCCCCTCATTAGGCTCAGTCTTCAGCTGATGACCACAAGCACACAACGGTTAATATCAGATTAACCTGGTTCCAGTTTGATCCAACTGTCCTTATATTTTGTACATAATCCCTGCAGCTCTGACAGTCACAAATATTTACATATGAATTTGGCATAAATTCTAGCTATTATTCCTATAAATGTTTAAAGATTCATTACATTACGGATGTCAAATGTGGGTGTGCATGTGTGCACCAAGATATACTTTTATACCATATATGACTCACATATCAACTTTCACATTTGTAAATGTAATGTTCAAAATGTAGATCATTAACCAACCATTGCTGCCATTATTGACTGTATTTTCTCTGGATAAAGACATTGCACAAAGGCAGAGGTTGAATCAGACTAGTGCTGTACCTCCTCTCTGGTTCCATCAGGTTGGTCAAGGTAGACAGTGACCTGACCCTGACCTGCACTAAACGTGTCCACGGTGAACACAGCGGGACGCAGAACCCTGTTCCCTGTTGGTTCAATACCTGCAGAGAGACAGTTCACAGTTTCTCAAAGTAAGACTCAAACAAATGAACAGCAAAAACACTTGGAAAGAAATCAACTATAACTCTCAAGGTGCATTTCACCCATACTTATCCAATCACAGAACTTCAGATTGTCAAATTCTGGTCACTTTTAGTACTTAAGAAAACCTTTTGGAAGGCTTTGTTTAGAAGTTAACATCATTAGGTTTATCTTAGGCTAGTGAAGGTTTAATAAGGCTCATGTTAGTCATAAGTGTGAGGTTTGAGGTGAATAAGTGTCTTCACAAAGAGAGAAACACAAAGGTGTGTGTACATTTACTCCTAGGTATTTCCTCCGGAGTGCCTTAGAATCTCCAAAAGATTAGAGTGAATGTTGACCTCAAAACCTGGTGTATCAGACATACTGTAACTATAGACCATTGTTCCTACCAACAGCTACTAACTTCCTCCCATTGTCAGCCATACCAGTATTCCCAGTGTTCCAACCAACCAACACACAAACATAGGACCAACAGCAAATGGATGGTGACATGTTACAGTATGTTTGTGGGTTGGATTAGACAGGGATGTTCACAGAAGCCAAAGTATTTTTAGCATTAAAAATGATCTTCTTCATCACTACACCAGTTCAGTCTGTTGACAGGCTAGCTTGAGAGAAACGGTATTTGTTAACAGCCATCAAAACATAAGTATGTAGTTCAGAAGGAAAAATTGCCATTACATTGAAGATGACTGGGGTGAAGTTCTGTACAATATCTGAGTAATTTAAAGAACTTGGATGTTCTGGTGTTATATCATCTGAAAATGTGGCATTAATTTTTCTAAATAAAGACTCTAAAACTTCAGTAACTATGATCCTCTGCCGCTGTTGATGGACAAAATAAAGTGACTAATTTAGGAGGATTTAGGGTGGTGCACAGATTAACAGAAAAATTAACACAATTTCCCTTTTTCATTTGGATTTAGAGACACTGAGCAGAGAGCGCTACTGTGTCAAACATAAAATGAGATTTACATTTTTTTGAGTACATATTTTAGGATTTTCTCATGCAACTCCTAAGTTTGTACATTTGAGGTGAAGAAACACATTTCTTGAAATATACGAAATCTGTGCATTTTCTTTGATAACAAAAATTAATAGATTCAAATTGCACAGAATAATCAAAATATGACATTTAAAATACTGACAATTTTGGCAGGCAGTGGTGACAGTAGTTTCTAAAGGTCTCCCTATTATCAATACAGCTCTAAAGCTCAACTAAAACAATTTTATGGAGATAAAGTACCAAAATAGTATAGAGGACAAATATGGGGAAATGTAGCAGAAGTTGTACATTTTAAAAACAACAAAACAGCAACTATAAAAGTTGCATAGAAGAGTAGAGCTACTACAATTTTCCTGAATTGAAACTTCGTTTCCTTAATATCGCTGCCCGTAAACATTAGTTCCTCTGTTGTGTTTCACACGGATGCAAGGATCAACACAAAGTTGTAGGTTAATTCCATTTTAAGTCGTTAGTAAGTTAGTAAGTTGAATACAAATGTGTAGACTGCAGTGCACATATCAATAGATATATTTATATATACTTTTATGCTGTTGTTGTCATTTCTATATATATTTTTTATACTGTATATCCTTATACTTTTATACTTTTTGTGGTTGTCGTTTCAGCTGGTTCTGGAATAAAGAACAAATTGCTTATCATTTTTAAACATGTCTTTTTCACATTTTTATTATTATTTTTGCTTATTCAAATAATAGTTCAAACAAATCAAATCAAAGAAAAATAATCAATAGATTAATCGCTAACAAAAATAATCGCTAGCTACAGCTCTACAGAAGAGTTTAGATCCATGTTAGAAAGTGTGACTGCAATAAACTAAAAGACCATCAAATGTACCCCGCAGAAGTTGCCGAGGTAGTGAAACTACTCCTGGGGGTTGATGAGATCCGCCCGGGGTATCTTAAGGCACTGGATGTTGTAGGGCTGTCTTGGCTGACACACCTCAGCAAAATTGTGTGGTCATCAGGGGCGGTGCCTTTGGAGTAGCAAACTGAGGTGGTGGTCCCCATCTTTAAGAAGAGGAACCAGAGGGTGTGTTCCAACTATAGGGGGATCACACTCCTCAGCCTCCCTGGTAAGGTCTACGCCAGGGTACTGGAGAAGAGGGTACGGTCAATAATTGAACCTCAGATCAAGGAGAAGCAATACGGTTTTCGTCCCGGGCATGGAACCGTGAACCAGCGCTTTACCCTTGCTAGGGTGCTGGAGGGGGCATGGGAGTTTACCCATCCAGTCCACATGTGTTTTGTGGATTTGGAGAAGGCTTATGACCATGTCCCCAGGGGCATCCTGTGGGGGGTGCTTCAGGAGTACAGGGTGGATGGCCCCTTGTTAATGGCCATTTGGGGGGGGTGTCCTACCTCAGGTGGAGAAGTTTATCTCGGGATCTTGTTCATGAGTGAGGGTAGGATGGACGGGGAGAACAACAGGCGGATCGCGGCGATGTCTGTAGTCATGCGGACGCTAAACTGGTCCGTTGTGGTAAAGAGGGAGCTAAGCTGAAAGATGACGTTCTCGATTTACTGGTCGATCTACGTTCCAACCCTCACCTATGGTCATGGTCTGGGTAATGATTGAAAGATCAAGGTCGCGAGTACAAGTGGCCGAAATGAGTTTCCTCCACAGGGTGGCAGAGCTCAGCCTTAGAGACACAGGGTGAGGAGCTCAGACATCCAGAAGGGAGTAGAGCCGCTGCTCCTCGACATCAAGAGGAACCAGTTGAGGTGGTATCTAGTGAGGATGCCTCCCGGACACCTCCCTGGGGAGGTGTTTTGGGCGTGTCCAACCGGGAGGAGACCTCGGGGCCAACCCAGGACACGCTGGAGGGATTATATCGCTCGGCTGGCCTGGGAATGCCTCAAGATTCCCCCAGAAGAGCTAGTGGAAGTGGCTGGAGAGAGGGCTGTCTGGGCTTCTCTGCTGAGGATGCTGCCCCCCTGACCCGGACCCGGATAAGCAAAGACTATGACCAATAAATGTCTCAGTCTGCAGGAGGCTGTAGGAGGTTGTTTGCTTATTGTGTCGATTAAGGCTGTCACAGATACAGACACACAACCACTGTGTGTGTGTGTGTGTGTGTGTGTGTGTGTGTGTTTTTACCTGGTCCATATGCGCGAGCCTTCTTCGGGTTCAGCTTAGGTTTGAGAGGCGCTCCTGGTTTCAGTTTGGCTTTGGGGAACTGGGACAGGTAAGTCATCACTGACTGTTCATCCACACTGGGATCTATGATCTCCTCTGGAGCGATCACCTGCACACAAAAACACACACCAGCACACCCAAGCAGTTCACCAACACAGGTTGGATGTGTCCCTGTAGATCCTTGTGGTCAGGTCTGAACAGACACAGCGAACTGACCACCTGGTCATCAATTTTAATCAAACTGTATGAAGAACTCATGAGTGAAGACATTTAGAGTCTGCTTTAATACTCTACAAGAAAAACATCTGACTGATCTGATCTCATTTCACTTTTATTTTTCTCCAGGCTTTTATTTCCCTCAACAACAGTGCAATATTCTTATCCTCCAATATTTTGAATGAAACCTTATATTCCAACATTATTTGATTAATGTACAAAACCAAAAATGTTGAGGAAATCTGGCTTATTGGAGCAGTCTGATGAAAGTGGACATTCTTACTTTTTGACAATTTACAAAAAGATCCAAGGGAATACATTTTTGGTGTACCCTTATTCTGATAGGAAGATAAATGATTGACTGTTGTGTGGAGAAGGGGTGGGATTAAATAAGTTTACACTTCCTCCTTTAAGAATATGCAAATCAAATTTTATTTCTAGCCACTAATATAGGATTATTTGGTTTATTTTTACTGAATATTTGAAATTCACTGACTGAACAGATAAATAATACACTCAGATGCACTTGATTGGTTCAATGTTTGTGAAAAACTTCAGACATACTGTAAATATTGTTACGTTTATCATTCCAGGGTTAGGTTTATATATTTCGAGAAAGTTCTACTTATTAATGTTCTATTTTTTAATCCCTTCCATCATTACATAACTCATTTGAACAGAACAGATTTCCGTCTCAGCTTGTAAGTCAGCAGGTTGTATCCTCTGTGGTTCGAACAATAGTGAATAAAAAACAAACTGGGCTTCAGTCAGTTTCCTCTGCTGTGAACAATCAGGAAACTAAACAGCAGCTGTGTGACACACTACTGGTGACCTTTGACCTCTGGAGGAAAAAAAACACTAGAGAGGGAAATATGCTTTCAAAGTGTAAGGACAGAGATTTCTGATTTATGTTACCCATCAGCTTTACTTAAAAAACAGACTAGGTAGTAAAGTGATCTGAACCTGTGGAATGCCGAGCCAGTCATCTGCCAGCTGCATGGCCTCAGTGGCATTTTCTACTGGTTTAACTGGATCCCAGGTCTCCCAGTCCGGACACAGACCTACACATAACACAGTACTGTCAACAATCACAAACACACCCAGGTAAGATGACTGCACTGGACAAGCAGCACACACTTGTAGCCTTGTCTTGCAATAATAAGGTGGTTTACCTTCATGTTGTGTGCAATGCAAACCACATTTAGAGTGCATGTTACCATGTCTTTCTGTTTTTATGTCTATTTTCCATTCTATCAAAGCCACTTTTTAAAGATATTTGTATGATTAATGGAGTTTTGGATTAATGTACTAACACAAGAGAAGAGCGGTTGTATTAAATGTCTTGCCCTCAGTACACATACAGTACCTGGTGCACAGCTGTCCACCAGTGCTCCCAGTGTTTTCCCATCCCTCCAGTCCTGGCTGAAGTTGGTGATTGGCAGATCAGGGACTTTGTGTTGGATCCAACCCAGCAGACGCTGCTTAGGTGTCTTTGACTCTGCCTGGACACAAAAACACAAAGGTAAATATGTAGGATGATGAAATATTTGTTCATGCAGCACAGACATGATGTCAGCACAACAGCTGCCACGTTACAGGAAGAACACCGACCTAGAAGTGAAACAGATGTTAGTCAGCGTCACATCCATAAAAGACACTTGTGTTATTACCGTTTTTACAATCCACCACAAACCTCGACTAATGTTCATGATCATATTCAAAAAGCAGACACAACTGCACGTTGAGTTGTAATGACCCCTCCCCTTTTGAGTTCTGCCCTCCTATCTGCCCCCATGACTATGCACTGACCCTGACAACCCTGAAAAATGTGGGTCAACATTGCCATCCAGATTTGACCTTGAAAATGAAGGTCAAAGGTGACACCCAAAGAACCCGTCAAAGAACTTCCCAAGTTCCATCTAAATACTAAACATGAAGGAGATTGGATGATTTGGTGAGGAGTAATGGTATTGATACTGATGGACAGATAGACAGATGGATGGACACTGTATGGTACAACCACACCCACAAAGCCAGTGTCCAGCTGAGGGGTAACAAAAGCAGCAATCATCACAAACCCATCACCTCTGACAGATTAATATTGGATCCAACAGCTTTTGTCTTTTGTTATTTAAACAACAAAAAGATAGCACATTTATTTCTCTGGACTTCAGTCTGTTTGTTGTTCTGTGAATGTCACCTCTTCTTCCTCGCCCTCCCATACTGGCATGGAGATGGAGTAGTGCAGGATCAGAGTCCAGACCAGACCCAGGATCAGCTTCAGGTTCCCATCCACAATGGCTTTGGAGTCTGAAGAAGAAAAAAAACTGCAGTCAGATTTAAACAGGTTAAATAAAAAGCACACAGCAAACATAGGGAGTGTGCAGGTAAATATATAGTATATATTTAAAATTTGTCCCTGGATGGCTTTTTTATGCATCCAGAATAGTTGATTAGGATACGTATGAACTTCAGAAACATTCCCAACAGAAATGGTATGAACAGTTTTAGCAGAGCACAACCCAGTGCTGCTGGGTAACATTCCTCATTAATCAGACCTCTTAGTACCTGTTAGTGCCTCTCACCACCTTCACACACAGTGATATTAGCAAATGTTTGGATATAGCACACCGAGGTCACAGACTAAATATTCTACTAAATTTTAATCTGTCTACATTTCTCTCTCAAGATAAAAACACGTTATTTAAAAGAATAGTCAGGCATTTAATAAAATTCACTTTTTGGTCTATGTGTAAAACATGCCAAAAACACAAGTACTTCAGAGACAAAGGCCTCGACACAGTTCTACAGGAAATAACAGATAAAAGCACACAAAGCATTTTATCAGAGGCCACAAGAACTTTTAATGAATGAAAGCCTTTATACAGTAGTAGCAAGTTATGCTGTTGTTTGTATACATATACAGTTTTTCAACCCAAACTGAACATGTTTGTACATTTCCATTTGTGAACATATGGTGGTCTGCTGTACGTAAATCTTTAATGATCTTATCTTTGGAAACAGGATCTCATGTTACCAGGCACAACATCATAGTCTTTGTAGATTCATTATTACTGATGGTTTGTTTATGGTCTCATATTTAGTGTATTTGGAATTCAATAATCTCCAATGGATACTAAATCAAATCAAATCAAATTTTATTTACATAGCGCCAAATCATTACAGATGTTATCTCATGGCACTTTACATAGAGAGCTGGTCAAAACAAGACTCTCAAGCTTATTTACAGAAACCCAACAGAATCTTCCAGGAGCAAACACTTGGTGACAGTGGCGAGGAAAAACTTCCTTACTAACTTACTAGGGACGCAACAGTACAGACTATCCATGGTTCGGTACATATTGCTGTTCAAGTGTCGGTTCACGGTATGGTTCGGACGCAGAGCCCGGCTGTGCACCAAGCAGAGCCCAGGGGCTTAGGGTGACCAAATCCCAGCTCACCAGATGAGGAACAAAAACTATAGCCACTTTTACACAGAAATCTCGGAAAAAAGGTGAGATGGTGATCCCACCTTTTTTCCCACCACTGAACGATTTACACAGCCAAGCCAAAGAAGGAACAGAGGTGAGACAGGCTGGACTTTTACACAGTGGACCTTCATTCCAGAATAAAAGGGGCAGTGACACAGTGCAAAGTATAGTTGACATATAACTTCTGCGTTGGAAATACCCAAGCATAGAGGTGTTGGCTCTCAAAACAACAACTCCAGAGTCGACCCATCTTTCACCGTTTCACAAATCTTAGCATGGATAGAGTCCTCCGCCTGAAGTGACAACAGCTCACGGATGCCGGCGTCTCCCCAGTTCCCCCAGGGTTGCACACGCAATACATGATCCAAACATCACACCTTGGTTGCAGAATGAGAGATGTTCCTTTTAAAATAGCATTCCAGAATCATGATCCCACCTTTATCATAGCTCTGTTACTACCTCCAGAGGCGTTACAGAGCCATGACAGAGGTGGGACCAAATGATCCCACCATTTTGTTTACGCAGATATTGTTCTGGAATAAAGGTGAAATATTCCTGCAACAGAAGTGCTGTGTAAAAGGGGCTTATGTTTGTGTGGGACAATGTGGGACACCAATGCATGGATATAGTCTAAGGCAGGGGTGGGCAATCCTGGTCCTCGAGGGCCGGTGTCCCTGCATGTTTTAGATATTTCCCTCTTCCAGCACACCT
>JAPQRQ010000022.1:9799285-9817004 GCA_037367365.1 Apogon talboti | reverse complement strand
TGCATTTATGTCATTACTAGACTCAATAGGCTTTAGTCAGTAAATCCACTCACCATTTTAATCACACCCTTGACTTAGTCCTGACTTATGGTGTGGAACTTGAAGACTTAATAGTCTTATCACAAAATCCTCTCCTTTCTGACCACTGCCTAATAACTTATGAATTTTTGTTATTCAATGATTCCCTTCCTGCCAAAAATTTTTTATACTATTTATCAGATCATGCTGTATCTAAATTTAAGGAGGAAATCCCAACAGCGCTTAATTTAATCCCGCATCTGAATTACACAGTAAATTCTTTCCCAAATTCTATCAATTTTAGTCCATCTCAAATTGATGAGTTTGTTGATAACACAGCAGACTCTCTGCGAAAAACATTAGATTTAATCACTCCACTAAAAAATAAGATTATAAAACAAGGGAAGCGCATTCCTTGGTTTCATTCTCATACTCGCCAATTAAAGCTATACCTGCCGATCTAGCATGTCGCACAGCACTTAGTAAAAATTTGAACATGAATAACCTACCTCCCTTCAAAGTCCCACCCACTTCCCCCTGCCTGACCTCTGATGCTCCCCTCCTCTGCCTACGCATGCATGTTAGCTAGCAAGCAGTATCTATTAGCCGAAGAAGTCCTCTAGCAATGTGCTAAATTAGCTCTGGTTACTGTATGACCAACACAGTCAAACACAACCTTGGAGTTGCGTTTGAGAACAGGGTTAATAACAATAAACAATAAACACTGAGGCTGCTGCAAGCGCTGATGCCAACACCACTAATACTGTCCATAACACTACAGCTAAATCTAAAGCAATCGCTAATGCTATACGCTTCATTTGTTTAAACGAACGGTGAAGTTCACGCTAGCGCTAATCTTCATTGCACAAATAACATAACATTACAGAACTATAGTAACTGATAGCATCTGGATGCTGCGTTATCACATGTAATGTTGTGTTCTATGGTTAGGCAAACTGAAAGTACCTGTCAGCAGAAATTCCGCGACCATCTCATCGCTTTTCACCCCTAAATACGTGTGTGCTTCTTGCCGCATTGAGACTTCTCTTTTGGGCAGCATTTTCTGCTGCAGTCTTATTCTCTGTGTGAGCAGCTGGGGGTGGAAGTGGCAGCTCTCCTTGGTCGGTCTTTGAAAGTTCTTTGCCATTCCTTAACATCTTTCAAAGCTCGCTCTGCCGCAGAGGCGCGTGACTCACAAGCGGTGACAGCGGTGGGCAACTGACGCGGGACGGAGTAATGGATGACAGACAGGAAGCATGGCCAATCATTTTATTTGGACTGAATAAAATCATTGGTCAGACTTTTATCAGAAATATATAACAATTAAACATTTTTGAGTTTCAAAACCTGGTGGATTTCTTTTACATTTTAGTTTGCCACACACTTATTAGGAGCATTTTAAGATCACAAAAGAAAAGTGTAAAAATGCCAGATTGCACAGTAGAGCTTTACAGCAGGATACCTGAAAACTTGAGAGAAAGAGGCGTTCTACTAAACTGGAAGAACACCATTCAGCCTGGCAGGATAGACTAAATAAATACAGGAAGGCACTTCGCTCTGCTAGAACAGCGTATTATTCATCATTAATAGAGGAAAATAAGAACAATCACATGTTTCTTTTCAGTACTGTAACCAGACTGACAAAGAACCACAGCGCATATGTACCTAGTATTCCTGCAACCCTCCATAGTAATGATTTTATGAACTTCTTCAGTAATAAGATTTTGCTCATCAGAGATCAAATTCATGGCCTCAGTTCTTGGACCAATACTGTTTATTTTATACATGCTTCCTTTAGTTAACTCAATAAGGAAACACTCCATCAACTTTCACTGTTACCCTAATGATACCCAATTATATCTATCTATCTATCTATCTATTAAACCTGATGAAGCCAATCAGCTAACTAAACTACAGGAGTGCATTAAAGAGATTAAAGATTGTATGACCAACAACTTTCTGCTGTTAAACTCGGACAAAATGAAGTCATTGTACTTGGCCCAAAAACTTATGGATGCAGTGTCTAGCAAAGTACTAAATAATAATAATAATAATAATAATAATAATAATAATAATAATAAATCAATTTTAAATATAAGAGCTGTTCATGACACCCAAGACAGTGTACAACAGTAGATAAAAAAGGCAATACATAGAATACAAAAAAATAAATTAAAAAAAGTAACTACGATACATAAAAAATACAAGGCAAAAAGGTGAAGAGGTGCAGTACAGGGTAAGGTGAGGAGTAATAGTTAAGGGTGGAATGCTATCCTGAAGAGGTGAGTCTTGAGTCTGGATTTGAATATGGAGAGAGAATCGCTGTTACGGACGGATGGTGGGAGGCAGTTCCAGAGCTGGGGAGCAGAGCGGTTGAAGGCTCTGCCCCCCCATGGTGCTAAGGCGGACAGGGGGAACAGTGAGATGGATGGAGGAGGAAGGAGGACCTGAGGTACTGGGCTGGAGTGGTGATATGGAGGAGGTCTGACTGGTACTGAGGAGCAGGATTGTGGATGGCTTTGAAGGTATATAGGAGAGGTTTGAATTCAATTCTTTGCTCAACTGGGAGCCAATGTAATTCCTGGAGGATGGGGGGGATGTGATGGTAATAGGGGGTTTTGGTTGATGATGCGGGCGGCAGAGTTATGGGTTAGTTGCAGTTTATGGAGGGACTTTTGGGGGTAGACCAAACAGAAGAGCGGTGCAAGAGTCAATACAGGAGGTTACAAGACTATGGAAAAGAATGGAGGTGGTATGTGGGGGTGAGGGATGGGCAGAGGTGGTTGATATTACGCAAGTGGAAGTATGCAGACTGGGTGACATTATTGATGTGGGCTTTGAAAGATAGTGGGCCATCGAGGATGACACCCAGACTTTTAACCTGAAGGGAGGGGGAGACTGACGAGCTGTCGATAGTGAGGGGAAAAGTGTCGGCTTTGGAAAGAGCGGATTTAGAACCAATGAGAAGCATTTCTGTTTTATCACTGTTGAGTTTTAGGAAGTTGGAGGTGAACCAAGATTTAATTTCGGAGAGGCAGGAGGTGAGGGAGGAGGGCTAGAGTGTGATGGAAGGTTTGGTGGAAAAGTAGAGCTGGGTGTCATCCGCAAAGCAGTGGAAATGGATGTTAAACATTCTGAAGATATTACCGAGAGGGAGGATGTAGGTGATGAATAGAAGGGGCCCCAGGACAGAACCTTGGAGCACACCTGAGGTAACTAGGGAGGGATCTGACCTGAAAGAGTTAAGCTCAATGAACTGAGTGCAGCCAGACAGATAGGAATGACACCAGTGGAGGGGGGTGTCGTGATGCCAATGGAAGAAAGTCTACTGAGGAGAATGGGGTGTGAGATGGTGTTGAAGGCCGCACTTAGGTCGAGGAGGATGAGGATGGAAAGTGAACTGGAGTCAGCTGCAAGGAGAAGATCGTTAGTGATTTTTAAGAGGGCAGTTTCTGTGCTGTGATGGGGACGGAAACCAGACTGGAAAGGCTCGTAGAGGCTATTGCTCATTAGATATGTATAGAGTTGAACAGCAACTATTTTTTCAACAATTTTGAAAATAAAAGGTAAGTTAGAGATGGGGCAGAGGTTATTGAAGTTGTTGAAAGACCTAGACTGGGCTTTTTGAGGATAGGGGTGACAGCTGCAGTTTTGAATTGAGGGGGAACAGTTCCAGTGGTTAGGGAAGAGTAAATGATGGCAGATATGAGGGGAAGCAGAGAGGGGAGGCAGGATTTGACCAAAGGTGTGGGGAGTGGCTTGAGGTGACAGATGGAGGGCTTGGATTTTTTGATGAGGTTGAGGATTACAGAGGTATCAGGGAGTTTAAAACTGGAAAAAGACTGATGGAGAAGTGAGAGGTTCAGGCAGAGAGGATGGCGGTGAGTTTGGACAAAGGCACTGGTGGGTGCTATGGATTTTCTCATTAAAGAATTGCATTAGAGATTGACAGGTGTCGGATAAGTGCAAGTGTGTGTGTGTGTGTGTGTGTGTGTGACAACACAGGTGACTGGAGAGTTTTATTAAGCAGGGTGAGCAGTGTTTTAGTGTTTCCTTCTGAAAAGATGATTAAACCAGAGTAGTAGTTGGATTTGGATTCAGTAAATGAGTCCTTGTAGTGCAGTATGCGAGTCTTGAACATGTCCATGTGGATAGTGAGACCAGTTTTTTTACAAAGTCGCTCAACCTTTAGGCTTTATTTGCCGGAATTCGGGGGTGTACCAGGGGGCAGTTGAGGAGAAGGAATCAGACCGTGTTTTCAATGAGGCAAGAGAACTGAGAATGTTTGTTAAACCAGTATTGTAGAGTGCAGCAAGTTCATCAGGGGTTGAGGGGGAGTCCGGGAGTAGAATATTGGAGGAGAGAGTGTATAAACTCAATATACACTCTGCAACGGTACAGTTTATCCACGGTTCAGTATGTATTGCTGTTCTTGAGTCACGGTTCACGGTACAGTTCGGACCCAGAGGCCAGCTGGAACCGGATGCAGAGCCACAGGGCTTAGGGTGACCAGATCCCAAATCAGCAGATGAGGTGATTTTTCCCAAGTTTGTTCACATAAGAAAACATAGTGTCAGGAAGCTTTCATGCTATTTTACAGTTTCTCTTTTAAACATACCTGACAGTGTACAAACACAATATTCAGAAACTGCTACAATTGATCTGTCAAGTATAACCTTAGTACTTTAAAGTGATTTAAAGGGGCAGGGCTTGTCTGTGTTTTCTCCAACAGATGGAACCTAAACAGCCCCTGCACAACTCCAGTCCAAACACCACGACATTACAGTGTTTGCTCTAGTAGTAACCAGTTCCATTAAAACTAACTGGAAGCTAACAGAGAGCCGTAAGGCTCCCACAGAGTCGGGCGGACTGTGCGCATAACTGTGAATGGCGCTGACACCGCGCGCACTGTCTGCGGATGTTTGAGGTTTCATAGCGGACCAATTTCCTACATTTCTAGGGACACTTTCCTACATTCCTCAGTCTATTGTGTGACACCACATACTGTACATAGAGTCCGTGCCGTGGTAAAAATTGAGCTTTGTGCGGACATGTCCGGTGTCCGCTTTGGGTCCGTCTCGAGTACGCGCCGATATCCACGGAGTCAAGTACACCCGATTCTGTGGGAGAACTGGATCCCAGTTCCGTTTAAGTCAAAGGGGCTGGGCGCAGAATATCATGGGCATAAAGAACATTTAAAACACTAGAAAATTGTTGGTGAGCAGCAGCAGCAAGTCGCACCAGCGTCCACTCAACCGGAAGCTGGACATCGGTATAGTCACCATTTTGATCAGGTTTTATCATTCAACTCGCACATAAAACGGATTTCTAGAACTGCCTTTTTTCATCTGCGGAATATTGCTAAAATCAGGCATATTTTAACACAAAATGATGCAGAAAAATGAACCCATGCTTTTATTACATCCAGACTAGATTATTGTAATTCTCTTTTCTCAGGCTGTCCCAAAAAGTCTTTGAAGACCCTTCAGCTAATCCAGAATGCTGTTGCCCATGTACTGACTAGAACCAGTATCACAGACCATATTTGTCATGTGTTGGCTTCTCTGCACTGGCTCCCTGTAAAAGATATGATAGACATTAAACTGCTCCTCCTCACTTACAAAGCCCTTCATGGTCAGGCACCTACCTAGTGCTCTACGTTCTCAACATGCAGGCTTACTGGTGGTTCCTAGAAACTCCAAAAGTAGGACGGGAGCTAGAGCTATGAAGCTCCTGTGTTGTGGAACCACCTCCCTGCCTCGGTCCAGAAGGCAGACACCCTCTCAATGTTTAAGAGTAGACTTAAAACTTTCCTTTGATGAAGCTTAGTTAGCACGGCTCAGGCTGCTCTTAGTTATGCTGCTATAGGCTTAGACTGCTGGGAGACTCATCATGATACACTGAGCTCTTCTCTGCTCCTCCTTCTCCTCCTCTGTGACCTCCCCTCTGCTCCTCTTCTCTGACCTTCTGTCTCCTAATCTTCTCCTCTATTCACGCCCCAGCAAATACATGTTACTGACCTGACTTCTTCCACAGAGTCTCTGTGCTCTATGTCCTCACAGGTTGTCCCTGAAAGGCTTCAGGACCTGCTGCTGTGGTCCTGCTCCTCTCCTGCCTCCATCATCATCATTCATTTATCCATATTGTTGTGATAGTGTTTATTATATAATTACATAGATAGTAGAGGTTACTATTATTTGTACTAGCAGTTAGTTACATCCACCGCTAATACTTGTATTTGTAGCAGTGGTATTAACAGTTATGGACATTTGTTCTAGTTACTGGTAATTATACTAACACCAGTTGTCTACTAGTTCAGTTTTCTGTGTATCCATGTGTCTTCCCTTATTTCCCCCCTTCCCCAATCTTTCTCACCCTCTCTTTCTCTTCCCAAGGCAGATGACCATCCTCCAGGAGTCGAGGGCTACTTGAGGTTTCTGCCTGTTAAAATGAAGTTTTTCCTCGCCACTGTCACCAAGTGTTTGCTCCTGGAGGATTTTGTAAATTCGCTTGAGAGTCTGGTTTCGACCAGCTCGACATGTAAAGTGTCAAGAGATAACTTGTGTTATGATTTGGTGCTATATACATAAAATTTGATTTGATTTTATTTATAAGTACATTCTGAATATTTGACAAATAAAAAGGTACTTATGCAGGCCTGCGCAATATGGCCAAAAATGGTATGCATTCTTTTTTTAATTTTCCACATCAGTTAATATCAATAATTAATCAATACATTTTTATCTGTATCATTCTTCCAAAAGTGTGGTTCTGTCCTGTGTCTACAGCTGAGGTGCTGTGTGACAGTCTGATTTAATGGGAGGGAAAACCCTGGAAACCAAATCCTGCCTTGTGGAACAAAACAAAGCAGTGTCTACATGTTGAAACACACTGCTGTAGGGAATGTGAAATGTGTGACAACAAAATAAAGGACAGAGCAAAGTTCAAAGGAATAGATGTGTTTCTCTGGTCACATGAGATATGAATGACACAGTACTGGTACCAGATGGGTTAGTTTCTATCATTAATTGAAACTAACTATTAACATCACGCTGATGTAAATATATATCCTTTTACTTTTAGACTTTTTTGTGGTTGTTGTTTCAGCTGGTTCTGGAATAAAGGACAAGTTGTTTGTGATTTTCAGACATGTCTTTTTAACATTTTCACTATCTTTTTCACCTATTCAAAAATCATTTAATTAAATTGAAGAAAATAATTGATAGATAAATCAATTACAATTACATAATCAATAGCTTCAGCTCTAATCCTCTAATCCAAGAGACAGAATTCTACACAATGACCTTAATGTTATGAGAATCTTGTTCTACTCCAAAGACCAGAGCGGTGAAAGTCTAACGCACAAACACCTGAGAGTATTAAACACCACCCAGCGGCCCTCAGAGTGGAACAAAACACACATGCTCTGTTGTGGATGCTAAGGATGGAATTATTACTTTTCAACAGTTTTCTGGTTTGGAAGACGGCACGTCAACCATGTCAGCTTGATAATCATCTATGACTTTTATCCTTTTCTACATTGTCATGACTCTGGCCTGTAAAAAAAAAAAAAATAAGAAATTGTCAGCTGACCTCTTCAAGTAAAAACATGAAGGGACAACTATCAACTGGTTTGAGAAAAATAGATTCTGATATTGGACACATTAACAAAAATAATGTAGAGCCAAACAAAAAAAAACAAGGAACAAAAAATTTTTAAAAATCTCATTGAACAGTAAGTATAATTAACTTGAATACCGAGGCTGCAGTGTGAGCAAGAGCATAAAATCCATGATTTTATGGCTGGTCCAGAAGAAACTGAATCGGTCCTGGTCATAAACATGGAAACGGTCTGAGCCAACATTATCACTCACATTTCTAGCTCTTAAACACTCTCCTCCTACAGTCAGAGATTGATCTGCTCACAAACCCCATTCACAAAAGGTGCTTGTTTAATTCAGGCCGGATCTGCATCAGATAAACACTGCTGCCGCCCCTAATACCTGCTGATTTGTTGACCTGTTGCTATGGTACCACATGCATAATACTAAGACAACAGTGAAACTAATGGCGGGAGTGTGTGTGGGGAGGGTTTAAGATTGCATTATGGAGAAAAAGGAGTGAATGTGTACAAGGAACAGAGAGAGAGAGAGATAACAGGTGTGCGTGTGTGTGTGTGTGTGTGTGTGTGCATGTGCGCGTGTACATACGTACGTTTAAAATGTAAATCATTAAATCCGAGGGTGAAGCTCTTTGAAGGTTAAAGTCTGTGGGCAGTATAAGCCCATGCAAGGCCTTCTGGGAACACAACATACATATGTGTTTGTGTGTAAAGGTGAAACTGTTTGAAATAGAATGCCTTTCTTATCAGCTCGGCACACCCACCCAGGACAGGAAGTTTCATAATGAGGCAGCAGCAGATACAGAAATACCTGCTATAAGCTCACTTATCCAGTCAGACTAAAAACTTTGTAGCGTAACACATAAACTGAACCATTATGTGTCCGCTAATGAAGAGCAGTGACTAGAAATACAGAGGTGAAATAAGGTAAAAAAAAAATAAAAAATACAATAAAAGATGCAAATCTGGGAGGAAAACACTGAGACTTGGAAATATAGATTTATAGATAGTTTTAGCCTGATGAAGGAAAACTGAATTCAACCTGGAGTAAATGTAATCTTACTAATGCAGATGCAATCTAAGACTAGGAATTGGAGCTACCACCCATCTTGCATTTATTCAGTTTTGTCCTAAATACTGGGTGGAACCGTTTAGTTGCTATTGCAGTTGCTGGTTGGTGAATTTCATAAAATGAATTTCACAACCACTATGACAAAAAAAAAAGCTGTCACAGCTTCAGTTAAGTTCAACTGCTGTTGTTTTCAGTGAGTTAGATATTTTCTTCCTTCTCAGAAGAAATAATCAGGCTGGTTTAAAAACTAACAAATATTTAAATATCTGCACAGGCCTATAATTTCATGAATATGCATCATACATCAAAATAATTCTGAACACCAGCTGTTTAATTATGTCATGGTTATGAGAATATTTGATAATATTTATTTGTATTAGAAACTTCAGGAATACAGAGTGGCTCAATCAACCCTGTAAAATGGTACCAATATCATTATCATGTTTCTAACATTATAACCACACTCCAACAGCCACAAAGCACAACTTATATCCCATCACTAATAATGTATGAAGATAAAAATCATCATTTTATACATTACATTGGTATAAACAGACTAACAGAGCACTGATGTCTGACAGATCTTGTGGACTGAGCCAAGAGGGGGAAGATCAACATGCACATTGTGTCAGTTTAGTAAAACCCCAAAATGTGTATTTTTTGGGTAATTATGAGACAAGACTTTAGCTTCAAAGAAAGACAAAACTGCACCAGCTAACGAATGCACCAACCAATGTCGGACTGAAAACATAAATGAAGCAACATGTAAACTCTATAAAAAGTTGTTGCCAAACTGATCTAGGTGCTGCTTCAGTCCTGCATAGACATACTGTATGTTCATACTTTATTCGAGCTGTACTAGTGCTGCTTCTTCTTCTCATTCACTTAGAAGAGGTGCAGATTAGAGGTGCATTAGTGTCACCTAGTGGACTGGAGTCTCTACACTCTCACCCTGTCTTATTTCTGAGTGGAAATGGAACACCTATTTCACTAAACCGGTTGGATCCCATGGTCGGCTTCAGAGCAAAACAGTTCAAAATGTTTTACACCGGTATAAACACAAGTGAATAGATTTAGTTGGCCATAGGTTAAAGGTCAAGGTTAGGGCTGGCTCAGATTTTTTAATGAAAAACTCAATTTTTGATTCGATTTTCAATCCCTTCGTTAAAAGAACATAAGTGCAAACGGCAAATATGTTGAAAAAACAATAACTATTCACATACACGCAGAAACCTGAAAATGCGTACATATAACAAGCCAATTAAAACTGGCATACATATATATATATTAATGCTAATTCATGATATCACATTGCAGATGATATCACGTTGGATATTTTAACTCCCCGCCATTTACGAGATATTACCAATTCATGTTTTCACTGTTATACTGTAGTTGGCACTGTTGCGGATCATGTGAATTACTTTCCTTAGTCCAAAAACAAAGAAAGACGGAGCTTTTCCAGAAAAATGAAGGTCTGGTTGTAAAGTTTTCAAACTCGATTCACCGGTATCTCATAGCAATGTACACAGAACCGTTCACTTTGAATGGGAGAATGCTGGCTCCACGAGAAACGTGCGCAGTTTCAGAAGCCTTGATTGTGATGATTATGGTCACAAACTCCGACAATTCAACGTATGATGAAACTTCAGAAGAACTTTTAGAGACAGTGATGGAGGAATAGGACGTAAGTGAGATGGACACGGGAAACAGAGCGAAACAGATCTGACACGGAGCGACAGCCTTGAGGCATATTTTACAGCTAGGATTTGCCTGTTTCGTATCTGATACTATGAATCCAAACCAATTCCAAATGACTGAAGTCGTAGAACTGTTCTTGGGAAGGAGCTTCTCTCTATCACTGGCTGTCTCTGCTATATTGTTTGTTGTGTCTCTGTGATTCGTGTGGGGGCGGGGGAGCGAGGGTTTGAGTTCACTGAATTACGAGAACCCAGAAGGACGCGTTGGCGAATGCAAAATACCTACAGTGTATATTTTTTGCGTGATAAGAAAATTAATTTTCTAAAAATAAAACTTGACATGATCTACAAATTCAGTTTTTCAATCAAATCGATTTTTTTCCCAGCCCAAAACACATCTGTAGTCATAACTACTAGAAATGAAAATGAAGAGAGCCTCTTTCTGTCTGGCCACACATTCGCCTTCTTAACCAATAATTTACAGACAGACGAGTCCAACTGTCAAACTGAGATCAGTTGGAACAGACAAAAAACAGTCAGTTCAGTGTGTAACAGCAGCAGCACAGTGAGGACGGTATTATTACAGTTAATAACCTGCATTAAACATTGGCACACATCGACACAGGAAAGACAAAAATGAATTAAAAACCTCTGTCTATAAATGATTTACAAATGGACAAGACTTGACCCCAGATGTATGTGACAGAACAAGCATACCTGATTAAAACTGCAAAAATAGCAGGTTTAGGGCCAATTAATCAATTTTAAATCAAAATCGGATTATTTAATTTGGACGATGTTTAAGAAAGGGTAATCGTCTAATCGATTTTCATCTCTCTCGTGTCTCTGGGCCGCGTGGCTAAAAAACAATTAAAATTCAACAATTTTAATTCGAATTCCCCTGACACCTGCAATAGATGAGTGGTAAATAAGGGTACTCTATTTCACTGCCTCTGGCAATGTGAGGGAATTTTGGGAGGAGGTTAGACTGCTTGTACAAGAGATTCTCTCAATTAGATTAGAAGTGGAACCTAGGCTCTTTCTGTTAGGTCTTTAACCAGAGGGACATAGGATAAACCGTCATGAAAATTTTTTTATAAATACGTGTTCTTTACAAGCAAAAAGGACAATAGCCTTTTCATGGAAAAACTTTGGTAAACCTGCTATTGCTGTGTGGTTTAGGGAAGTAACTTCTTGTTTACCTCTGGAAAAAAATTTCTTACACACTTAAGGGCAAACAGGAAGTATTTCAAAATACTTGGGGTTGTTTCATCAGTTATATGAAGGACAACGATTTGTTGCATCTGATGGACGGGCCTGGAACAGTATAGATGCACCTTCTGCACAACCCAGTTCCTTCTCCCCATGTTCTCTGGACTATATGATATTGTATTTTCTGTTGACTCATGATCTTGTGCCTTCATTGAGGAGGCCACCTGACTGCCATGTTTTCGTTTTTGTCTTTTGTTTTTTCATTTTCTGATAGGTTAATTGGTTATTCTAAATTGGCCATAGGTGTGAATGTGAGAGTGATTGGTTGTTCGTCTCTATACATCCAGGTCGTTACTGAAAATGAGAATTAGTTCTCAACTAACTTACCTGGTTAAATAAAGGTTAGCATTTTGTTGATATTGTTGTAAGGACCAAGTGTGTGCAGCATGAAAAATTGGACCTGATGATGTGTGTTGGTACACTTCTACATTATTTTGCACACTTCTCCACTGTTTTTTGTTCGTGTATGTCTGTTTATATAATGAAAATACAATAAGATATTGTATAAATAAAAAATGAGGTGAGCCGATTTCCATATTATTCGGATCGCGATAACAGTGCACTTTATATATCTGGTTGACAGTTTTTGTGAAATAAAAGTGAATGGATGTATGATTATTAGTTTGCATGCTGTGGCACTCTTACAGTTACAGTCAGTAATTGTTAATTGCAAATTACAATATACATGATCTAAAATGGATTTGTTTATTTTGATCAACTTAAGATGAGTTGCTGCATACTACTGTTTGCGTTACTGCAATTGAGGAGATCTATTACTATTACATGCTGAATTTACATTCAAGCTGTACTAAATTTACCCTCCCGTGCTAACTATACCCCAACACTTGCATATATCAAAAAAATTATTGTTATGCATCTATATATAAAACACACCCCTTCAAGCTGTACTGAAGTTTTTCTCAACAGTCCTGTCGTTTATTTATCATTTACTATAGTAAATTTAACTTTATGTGGATCTTCAAAACTACATAGTTAATGGGGTAAAAATAATACAGGTGTAAAACAAACATGCTGTGTGCTGTACCAAATTTACCCACGTAGTGTGCATGTGTGAAACACTGGGAGTACAAAAATAATACAGGGATAAAAACTGTACATGACAACGGCTTCGAAGTTTCCCGATGAAGACCAAACAATTCCTCACTGCAAACTCTGCCTGAAGGTGGTATATGTCAAAGATAGCAGCACAACCAACTTATTTCAGCATCTCAAACATCATCACACGCCAGAGTGGGAGCAGTGCATTGCATTGCGAGCTGCACACGAAAACATGTCGACTTCTGTTGTATTTTGGACTTTTAGCCAAAAATGAAAATCTAAATAAAAAATCGAGAGGGGGAAAAAAAAAATCTGGATTTTATTTTTGATACTGTGAAATAAGAAAATGTGAAGGGGAAAACTTACAAAGAGAAGAAAACCTGGCCTATTGCATTGCACCAACCGGAGCTAGCAGGGTGAGGTATCGCGCCTACTAGGGATGGGGCTGATCCAATCCAGTATTGGTATCAGGTTCCGATACCAACGTAATTCACGGATCGGAAATTTCTGATGCAACCTGCAGAGATTTCCAATCTATGAGCCATGTGTGCACTTCAAAGTTGTCTGCTGAAATTACTCCACAAGTGATTCCCTGCCGGCTGCTCTGCTAGCTGGCTGCAAAATGTGGAATGGATTTCCTGAACAGAGGCACGTCTCAATGAGACACGAAGTAATGAAACACAGTTTGTTTAGGAAATCCATTCCACAGTTTGCAGCCATCTAGCAGCCGAGCACTGAGCAGCACTGTGGCTAACCAACTTTTGATCACAACTAGGGCTGCAACTAACTATAATTTTAATAATCAATTAATCCGTAGATTTTTTAAATAACTAATCAATTCATTAGATAAACACAAAAGACTCAATTCTCAAAGATTGGTATTTAACCAACAGCAGACAAGTCACTAATGATTACATCCCCGTAAAGGCTTTGGGTATAGTTAGTGAGCACTATCCCGCTACCTAGACTTGTTATGGCTAGAGACAAGCAAGCCATAGTCTTCAACCAGCTCTAGTTATAGGCTATCATACCAGCGCTGTATGTATTAGTTACAGTCAATGACAGGTAACATTAGTCTGGTGGCCTGATAAATGGAAATGGAAGAAAGCGTTACAATTACAATGATAGTGTCTAACTAGCTAGCAGGCTAAAGTAATCACAACATGTAGGCTATCTTAGGCTGGGTTTGGACCGTGTTCCCGGTGGCCACAGCAGCCCCGTTTGCCCGAAATGCAAAGCTGCGTGGGATTTTGCCCATTTTTTCTCCATATTCAAGTTTTGTTACATAAACTGCGCACTGCGATTCAGGTAAACTGGGCTGCCAGGGCCACCGGGAACACACCACAAACCCAGCTTTAACAATCTGGCCCGACATCCGAAGCCTCAGCCATGTTGCTCTGTGTTTTCCTCTGTTACACTACACAACGAGCAGACATGACGTGCTCAAGAAAAGCGATGGGAGTAACGGTGTTAAAAATCAAGGCGTTACTAATGGTGTTGCTTTTCTCAGTAACGAGTAATCTAATTACTTACTGTTTCAATCATGATAACACTGTTACTGCCAAAAAATGCAGCGCGATACTATAATTACTAGCTCACTGAAGGCGTTTTCATCAGACCAACTAGATCTCTAAACCGAGAGGCAAAGATTATTTACTGTTCTTCCAACAACACCCGCCCAACTCTACCTCTGATTGGCTTACAATAAAATTTTACCCTACCTCAGCCAATCATCATCACTTATGCGGTTGTCTCGTGCCCCATCATGATTGGCTGAGGTGCAGTAAAATTTCATTGTAAGCCAATCACAGGTAGAATTGGGCGGGTGTTGCTGACACACAAACGGAAGCAAGCATAGTAGCACACTCAACGACACAGGTAAACAACAACATCAGGAACAGCGAGCCCAGTTAATATTAAAGAGGAGTAGAGATGTGGTCAAAATTCAGTGACATATTTGAGCCTTAAAAATGTACTTGAAAGTAACGCAATAGTTACTTTCCCTAGTAACTAGTTACTTTCATAATTTGTAACTCAGTAACTAATTCAGTTACTTTTTTTGAGAAGTAACTAGTAACTGTAACTAATTACTTCTTTAAAGTAACGTTTCCAACACTGCTCAAGACCCAACAATTTGACTGTCGAATTTGTTTAATAATATTAAAACAAACAGAGCTCTGGTATCGGAATAGTATCGGTATCGTAGATATCCAAATTCATGTATCGGGATCAGAAGTGAAAAAATGTGGATCGGTGCATCCCTAGCGCCTACTATGTCCCTTTGGATAGAGTGGATGTACCTCCCTCTCCCACATCTGATTGGATGAACCTCCCTCAACCACATCTGACTGGATGTACCTCCCTCTACTTGTTCTTGGCACCAAAAAAAATAGGACATGGGTCCCACTGAAATTTTTGATCAGAGTCATGTCGGAGAATTTAGTGCCAAATTTCGTACATTTCTGAAAAACTAATTTTTCTGCCTCCCATAAAAATATGCCCATCATTCTGTAGGGGGCACCATAATGCCAAATTTCAATCTCTCCCATGGAATGGGTGTAGGCCTGGGAGATTTACAACAGATTCAAATTTGAGCCAAATCGGTGTTCGTATGTCTGAACTGGCACAATTTTTGTAAAGGTAAATTTCCAAAAAGTCTTTATAAACTTCATTCAGCCAAACGCCCAAGTACGAGTTCATTAAAATACGACATCAGCGAAAACGCTGACTCAGCGTTTCAGAATTTTCAATCCAAGATGGCCGACTTCTAGTTTGTTTAGGGGCATGGCCATGATAATATTTTTTGTTTGTCTTCTAACAATGAATGTATGTCCTGATTTTCTTGGCTCTACAACAAACTTTGCGTGGGACGAGATCCCATTGGCGTAATATATTTCCACTTTTCAAGGGGGCACTGGCGCGCCATTTTTTTTTTTAGCGACATCTATAAAACCTATATGTTAATTCAACTTCATGCACTTCTGAATTTTGGGCAAAATTTGGTCAGCTTTTGTAAATGTTCAGGGGGTCAAATTTGTGCTGAAAGAGCAGGAGAGAGAAAAACAAACATGATTAATAAGAAAGATAATAATTTGAGCATAAACAATATAACCGTTTCCACAGCAACCACAAATTATACCTTTTTGTACAGCTCTCGACATCCCCCACGTCACCATGAGTGACAGTGGGGACAATAGTCAAAGACGAGTGCGTCGTGCGCACTTTCATGGCCGTGCTCTGCACAGCGGACACAATAGGCCCTGCGCCAGCGTTGCTCAGCTCGGGCCTTATAATAATAAAGAAATGTAATAATAATTTGAGCAAAAACAATATATCCGTTTCCACGGCTACCACATATTATACCTTTTTGGATAGCTCTCCAGTCACCGTGACTGACAGTGTCGCTCGGCTCAGGCCTAACAAGTGAAAAACTAAGCAGAGCTCACTAATACCCCTGCCCAGTCGTACAACACTTTGCCGCTCCTGCTCACTGATACCCCGTCTACCCAGGGATTACTTTTGAATCTTAACTTTCATTCTTTCTAAATTTTTTCAAAAATTTGCAAAAAAAAAAATTTTTAAATGCAAAAATTGAGATTGACGCACATGTAGAGAACATGTGTGTGAAATTTGAAAAGAATTGGGTGAACAGCATCCAAGAAATGGGTTGGACAAATTGTCTAAGTTGAAATTTTAAAAAATTCATTAAAAAAAATCAAAAATTTTTATTTTACTCATCAAACTCTGCACTGCACCTCTCCTAGTGGTAAACAACATGTGTGTGAAATTTTAAATGAATCTGGTGAATAGTGTGCAAGAAATGGTATGGAGACAAATCAAGGCCAGACGGAATTCCTGGCATACCCCTACCGTCTGGGGTGGGTAGGGGTATAAAACCAACTGTAAGGAAATAATAATTTAACATTTATATTTTTAATTACAGACATCGACCGAAATGAAAATGTTTATGGTAACATAAATGGCCAAAGCATCAAGCATCATAAAGCCCAGTAGAATGGTATTCATAAGTCAGTAGAGCAGGTTAAGCTGCTGAAGGTCTGATGTTCAGTCACTGGCACAGTAAAATGCCCATGATCACAGAAATCAATTTTTAAGATTTATTTAAGCTTCTTGAGTCTGAAGAAAAGCTACGCTGCTCTTAACATCACAGCCTGAATAAACCCTTGGAACAAGAACTTCAGGTACAAACAGATGTGTCCACTATCCCTTTGTCATAGTGGGAAAAGTTTAGTTAAACTGTTTTCAAGGTCAAAGGTCAAAGCAATCTTGTCCTTCATCCATTAAAATCGAAGTCAGTTCATCTTTGAATCTAGGTGAAAATTTTGTGTACAATGAAAGGAAATTAAGCTGCTGAAATTCACACTACCTTAACCAGCATTTTCTGCAGGATTTGGACACATTAGAGATGAAATCCAAACAGAGTAAACACCTCCTGCTGCTACTGGGTTTCAGGTTTACTTACAAGTACCTCAAAGAAAATTGCTAATTTGTGTTCTGTGTGTGAAAATCCTGTTCTGAGCTGAAATCCTGACGTCACATCCATTTTATGTGACGTCTTTGTGAATAGAAGAATTAAAGTGCAGATTGTCCTGTATTCCAGGACAAACACACACTCCCTTTTTTTTCAACACTTTTTAACACGTTTCTATCAGTTAAACAGCAACTTGATGAAACAAAAAAATAAGCAGCACCAATGTTTGCTGTTCAATGTTTACTGAAAAGACAAGAATAATTTTTTTTCTTCCAATTGATTAATTGCTGCAGCTCAAAATGCAACAGAATCTCAAAGGGAGACTTAGAGGCTTTGTGAGACGAAGAATGAGGTGATCTGAAATGCATTTTAAAAAGGGCTTTAATTACCTGCATGGGTAAACAGGATATATGTGTATGTGTGTTAGTGGAGGTAGGAGCCCCGCACACAAACACACATTCCATAGCAGTGAGATCATAGCCCCC
>JAPQRQ010000022.1:9788684-9799185 GCA_037367365.1 Apogon talboti | reverse complement strand
ACACACACACACTCCAAAAAAAAACAAAAAAAAACACCACAAACACACTTCAGCACCCCCAGCCTCTGCGAGAACTCCTTGAACAAAAGCCGCACACACACACACACACACACGCACACACACACGCACACACACAGAGGCCGGAACTCTCCTGTCACTACAAAACAACTACAAAAACACAAGAAACATGTGATTTAAACGGCCATAAACACACACTGCCCTCCCCCACCACCACCCCAAACCTCAAGACAGATGAGATCACTGTGTGCTGAGAATCTGATCTCATGTCAGCAGTCCAGTAAGGAGCATCATCATCATCCTGATCATCAGAAAACCAACCTCAACACTGTCTCAGCCTGGGTTGTTTTTCTTTTTTTTTAATAAATGTTTTTGTTGATTTCACAGGAAGTACAATGTGCAATACACAATGAAGCAGTTTCTTTTTGACAATTGGGCAGCTTGTAAATTGGGACGATTGAAGGGGTAATTTTGATGCAAGCAAAGCTAGGAGCGAGGTAGTGCACGATTTTGCTTCAAATCAGTCTGGGTTTTACAGAAAATTAGGAAGTTTATTACTGAGGGCAAACATGGGTGGACATGGGGTACTCAATTTCAAGATCCAAAGATAAATGTCGAGCTGAAATGAATGCATTAATCAACTCAAACTGATTAAAAATATGATTCGATTACAATTTTCCTGAATCAAACCTTTGTTTCCTTAATTTTGCAGCCACTAAACATTGGTTCCACTGTTGCGTTTCACATGGATGTTTTTTGTGAGACACATGATGCCAGGATCAACACAAAGTTGTATGTTACTTCTATCTAAAGTTGTTAATAAGTTAGTAAGTTGGGCATAAAAAGGCCCTTTCGTACTGTAGGAACTTTTATAGTTCCTAGAACCTTTTTAGTTCCTAGGCCCTTTCTTTGCGCATTTGCACAGCATAGGAACTTGGAACTACGAACCATAGTTCCTAGAACCTTTTTAGCTCCTACTCCCGGGCAGGGTCTTTTTCAGTTCTGTAGGAACTAATATGACGTCAGTGTTTGGTGATTGGTAGACCTCAGGCCACGCCCATTTCCGCATCTTGCAATAGAGTAATAAGTGCATTATAGTGAATATAGCACAGCCGTGATTAGGTCGTAGACATGGGTCCTGTTGGTTTTCTACAACAGTACACATCAGCTTATACAACAGTTTTACAAATGCCATTTATTAGTTAACAATAATAAGCACTTTATGTGTCCTTTTCGGCTTTCCTGTTGGCGCATCATCGGCAGCATGTCCGCTTTTTTTATCCACATCTGTGTGAACTTCTGATCAATTAATGAATACACGTCTGGTCCATGAACAGATGAAGAGAAGACTGTTGAGTGTGGACACTTTCATTCTGTTGTTCATCAGTGAGGATGGGATTTATGACACTAAATCCACGTTCGCACCTGACACGGGGAGCGTGGAGATGGCACAAAACACTTTACGGAGATTGTCTTGGACTCTGTGACATATATATTATATTATATATTACTCTATGTGGGTCTTTCAAATGTCGACTTAGATTTTGATCATAAATAAAGCTCATTTTCCATCCCTGTGTGTGTGAAAGTTGTGCCATGCGTAAAAGCGCTTTGGCAGATGCAGAAGCATCACACCGGGCCGTACCATGGTTCCTATTGCCTGTGTGAATGCAAACAAAATAGTTCCCTAGGGGAGAGTAGTTCCTAGAACTAAATTTGAGGTGGATCTAAGAACTAAATTCTTAGAACTACTCTGTGCGAAAGCGCCTAATGTGTTGAAGACTGCAGTACACATATTGTTTGTAGATATCATTTGACTTGTTTGTTGTTGTTGTTGTTGTTTATTTCTATAGATATCTTATATATACTTTTATACTGTTGTTATTGTTGTTGTTATTTCTATATAAATATTTTTTACTATGCTTATATTTTTTGTGGTCATTTCAGCTGGCTCTGGAATAAGGACAAGTTATCAATTTCAGAAATATCTTTTGCAAATTTGTACAATTTTTTTCCGCCTATTTAAATAATTGTTTCCATGACACAAATGCACAGAAATTGCCCCTGAACGTCATTCATTCATACATACAAATACACACACACGGAGACAAATAAATAAATAACATTACACAGACACATTAAAATATGAGTTTTAAATATATTTCACTGTAAATAGCCAAATATGACCTCCAGCAATAGCCAAATATGACTGGTAGATGAAATATCTACATACCATCACTGTTTTTAACAAGCTATAACTTCAGCATATTAGCATGAGGATTAAAATTAGTAGTAAAAGTTTTTCGGTAAAACAGTTTCATTTTAATCACAGAGAAATCAAGAGAAAGACTTCTATAGATTTCTGAATGTTTGGCATGTACTTGAATGCGGCATTAAGATCGTGTCAGTGATTACATCCACTCCTACCAAACTGCATCTGTATCCTGCACCTGTAAAGCTCACTACAGAGCCAGACCATTACCCTCAGTTATGTCCATATTAAATTAGTTAATAAATAAGACCTGACCGTGCACTGTATATACAGATACACAGTGACAGAACATGAATCCTAAGTGTTTCAATCTTAACTACAGTCAACTACAGTTAAACATCTTTTGAAACAAGTTTTTGACTGTTGAATTATGTAAACTGATACAGTGGTGTGTTTGTAAAAACATGGGCTGGGACTGAAACTGTTCCAAAGACATGCTGAAACAGGCAGGTACTCAGCATTTTTCACACTGTTAGCACGCAGAGTCAGTCACTTGATTTTAAAGACAATAAATCCAAAACAGAGAGAAAAACTGGGTTAAATGTTAAAGCAGACCTACAGAGCCATAAACTTAAATTGCAGGAGTCAGTTTCTTCAAAAGTTCAGCACTGTCTAATTTGAAGTTCTAAAATGTGAAGTGTCTCTGCAGAGGTCACCCGGCGTCCCCCCCAAATCATCACGTCACTCTTGAAAAGGAGCGCCCACCAATGACATCACCACATGATGCATGGCTGTAATAACAGCAGTGCTTAATAAGAGTCACATGAGTCACACTGCAGTGGCTCAGAGGAGGCGACCCCACCAGAAAAGCCAGATCACAGACACACACAGCAAAGAGGCAGCACAATGTCTTTGATTTGATTAATGAGGGTTAAGCGAGGCACACCGTCTATTCTGATCTGCCTCTTTCTTTAATCTGGTCACTGGTTGACCTCCAGCAGCTGGAGTGATGACAATGAAGACACATCAAACACTGAAATGAGCCATGTTTTCAGACTCACTCAACATCAGAGAGTGAATGAATAAAGACATAACTGAGAAATTATGTCAGTCAGTCATCATCTGAACCCGCTTAATCCTCACTAGGGTCGCGTGGGTCTGAGAAATTATGTAAAAAAATAAAAAAATAAAAAAATTACCACTTGTAGATGTTGAGGTAGATCAAGAGTTTTGTATCTGTTTCACACAATAGTATTGTTAAAAATGTTCATGTTTTACTGTGACTTGTAGGCTCCCAAGTGGACCTTAAGGTTAAAAACCAAACCAAACTGAGGAAAATGAAGCTGAAAACATGAACAAATAATAAATAACTAACCTAAGTAACTCCTCCAGAGTGTCTCTTTTGTGTCACTTTAGCCAAGATAAAGGAGGAGGGTTAGAACTGGGACATTTAAAAAAAAAAAAAACAAGAATTGACAGTATAGTTCATTTGTAGTTCTAAACATATTAAGGTTTTTTTTTACACTCACTTTTTGTCTCTCCCACAATGTTACTCCTCTTTCCTATATCGTATTACAATTACATGCAGATTTCCAATTATTCAAATTAGGTGACGATGTCATTTAGCAACTTCTAGTGACTTTTAGGACAGACAACAGATACGTTCCTTACTGAGGAATTGGAAACACTGTTTGCTTGGTCCCAAGCACCAAAGGTTCTGCATAGGCCCGAATGGCTCTCAAACCATGTTGCTATAGTATCACACACAGCTGCTAACTATACAATATAACTAAGCCCAGCCTGTTTTTAGTCCTGAAGGTTTTTCCAAATGAAATCAGATTAGAACAGATTAAAGCTGCAGTTTGTTGATTACAAGTCATTGTCAAAGATTTAGAAATCAATTAATTAGTTTGAGTAATTCCAAAAAAGAAGTCAAAAGCGCCCACACATTTGTGTTTAGTGGTTTTGGGAAACACTGATCAACATTCTCACAACAACTAATCAAGAAAATAATTGGCAAAGTAATGCATTTTATCTGCCCTAAAACATATTATTAAAGTGCTTCAGTTCCCTCCTGCACCCTGAAAATGAAACTTAATGCCATAAATTTCAATACCTTTTGCAGTTTGAAGACAAGAAGCACCAACAGAAGAGTCATTTTGTTAAATTTCTATTCAACTGAACATTCAGGATATTTACAAGTAATGATCACAGCAACTAAAAATATGTAAAAATTATGAATATACAACTACGTCCCATCAGGAAGACAGTCCAGCCAAAAGATGTTTTGACATACAACAGTAGAAGAACCATGAGAACATGAGAACCACATGAGCTGAGTAACTGCCCTGTCATTAACACACATCTGGCGTTACATCTGGATGCATAAACAGGACACAACGACAAACATACTGCAGCATTTAGCCTCGATGACCTAAGCCGCCATCAGAACCAGAGCTGGCATGTGGGGATGAAGAGAGGGAGGAAGAGCAAGAACACATAGACACAGTGCTGTGGTTACATGGATCATGACTCCTCAAACAGACTGAATTCATTCTGCTCAGATTCAAAGTCAACTGTTTACACAGATACTACATAAAGCAATCTCATCAGATGTATGATATTATGCAACACAGCATTTAATCACAGCACCATTCTGCACCTGCACAAAGTGGTTCCACGTGCAGTGGAGAAGCTGACTTGGCAGGTATCACAGAACAACAAGTTCCAGCCCCTCTGGTGGACCACCATCATAACTTATTTTGGAAATAATATGCATTAGAGCTGAAACAATTACTCGATTTGAATTGATGAAAATAATTATTTGATTACAATTCTCCTGAATGAAAGCTTTGTTTCCTTAATTTCGTGGCAGATAAACATTGGTTCCACTGTTGTGTTTCACATGGATGCTTATTGTGACACACAAGAAGCCAGGCAGAAAATATGGGCATTTCTCAAAATGAAGTTCGCTGAGTATGGTCTTGCAAACTCGCGAAGTACGGTCTTGGCAAGAACAGCCCCAGAGAACGGACTTCCTAAGAACACAAGTTTCTCTGTAATTGGTGCAGCTGTGTTCTTGTGAACTTTCCACCTTGGCTAATTACATGTCATTTATATTTCTATTAGGGATGCACCGATCCGACTTTTTCAGTTCCGATGCCAATACTGATGCTGGGGGCTTGCATATCGGTCGATATCCGATACCGATCCGATATCATTGTTGATACAAGCCTTACCTGCAGGGCCGGTTCCAGATAATCATATATGAGGTGGCAATCAGGAATGCGAAGGGGGCACATGCCGCTGATGGAGGCAACAACTGGGTGGGGGGGGGTTATGCAGGGGTGCGTTCCGTGCCATAGTTCCTCAAAATGAGTACGGAAACTTGAATTTGAGGGGGCAGAATGTTTGTTTAAGGGGTCATTGCCCCCTCTTACCCCCACCCAAGCGTCCGGTGGTAAGGCTGAAATACCTCCAAATCACAGACCTCCTAGTTTGCTCTATGTTGCCTGTCTGTGTTTGCAACAACTCCACTCAACTCTCAGCTTGCAGGACGTACCATGTGTCACAAAAATTTAAAGGGGAAGGATCAGTTGCTTTTACCGATCCCCAATCCAGTTAAAATGTTGATAACAGGTCCAATATCTGATCCTAAAATCAGATTGGTGCAATCCTAATTTTTATACATTTTGTATATACTTCAAAACTAGATAAACAACTTTCGTTGAACCCCATATCATGATAATAAAGATGTATTTTCTCACTATTCCGCCTCTTGTTTTAATATCGTATCACATCACCTTGTGATGGTCATTTATTCAATACGACATTTCTTAATTAAGTTGTCACAGCAGATGCTATTGCCTTTGAGAGTAAATTGACAGTAGCACAAAATGCATCTTGGGATATTTCCCAGCCAAGTCTACATGAGTCACCAACCAATGCATCCTTGGTTTAAGCTAGGAGACAAGAACAACATCCGGGTAATCCATCCAATCTTGGTTTGTGTGAAATTTTAAATGGAACAGTAGTTGGGGTGCGACTAACGAGATCACAAGAATACGTATTGAGAAGCGCCTTATGTCTTAAGTGTGGAAACACTTTAAATTAAAAAAAAACACACAGTCCAATGCATCCACTGTGGTACAGAGCTGGTTTATTACAAGAGCACAACTTCAATGATGCATCATGTGCAGCAGAAACACCCAGTCTGTATTAGTCCTGACAGCAGAGCCCACACAGGCAATATTGTTTATGTTAATGCTAATGCTAATATATAGCATAATGAATAATCAGAACGTATGTAGCAGTCGTTGCTAAATTTTACTCAGCTCAACTTTATTTATAAAGCCCTTAAAAACAACACAGTTGGCCAAAGTGCTGTGCACAGACATAAGAACAAATAAAACACATAAAAGAATTAATAAAAACAATAAAAGTAATTAAATATTAAATTAATAAAAAACAACTTTTCAAACTGAGTTAAAAGCCAAAGAGAAAAAGCATGTTTTAAGAGAGGATTTAAAAACAGACACGGAGTTGGCTTGCCTCATGTGCAAAGGTAGTTCACTCCACAATCTGGGGGCAGGGGCTGAAAAAGCCTTGTCTGTTACTGCCTTACTTTACTTCAGGTTTTGCTGTAACTGTTGGTTAATGTTACCCCCACAATCATGAACAGAAAGAACAGATTCATTCCAACCAGAGAGAAAAGATTGGATGAAGTGGTTATTAGGTGCTAATGAAATGCTGTTTTAAAATGAAAACATCCATGGGTCGGTGGATTCTTCAAACTGCTGGAGCAGAGCCTGGAGGCTCTGGTTTCATTTCAGCAGGAAAAAGAAGAGAGAGAGAGAAGGAGCAGAGTAGTAGATATTTGTAGCTCAGCCAGGCTGCAGGAGGCTGACCACTGTGATTATCTATGATCAGACACACACAGAAAACCACACACAAAGATGGGCACACACACACACACACACACACACACACACACACACACACACCTGTGTTAAAATAGGAGGTTTGAGGTTTTCATATATGGTCGACAGGGAAAAAGACTGAACTGTGTGTCATCTCTGTCATTCTGATCATCATTAACTAAATATTTAGTTAAGTCTGTCATGTCTGCTTCATCTGCAACCAGACACAAACAGCATCATCACACCAGGACACAACAAAACACACATGATGACAACTGTTCAGCTTCATAAAGGCATGAATAGACATCTGTTCAGAGAAACAGACAGTCAGACTGATGAAAACTAAAGCATGTAGTATAGTAGGAGGAGTAACAACTTCACAACAGAATCAAGCATGTTAATAGCCTGGTACCAAAAACAGTTTTGATAACTGCTCCTTTTTTGACTACTTGTGTTTCCACATCCTCAGCAGTGAAAGGGAAAGCACGTTTACAACAGCATAAAGTGCCCAAAGTGCTGTACAAATCAATAAAAACACCAAAACTAGTAAAAATAAGAATAAATACAAGAACTGCTAAAACTAATAAAAACAAGTACACAATAATAGAATAAAAACAACTAAGAACTCAATCATAAGTAAGAGCAAATATTAATTACACACTTGTATTAAAAGCCAGTGAAAATAGGTGTGTCTTTAAAAGCGATTTAAACTGTTCAATAGACTGTGCAGATGTGATGTGTTTGGGCAGAGCATTCCAGAGCCTCGGACCTGTGACAGAAAAGGCTCTGTCGCCTTTAGTCCTCAGGTGGGTTTTTGGTAAAACTAACAATACGCGACTTGAGGAGCGTGTCTCTCTAGCCGGGACGTGCACAGTTAAAAGCCCTGAGAGATAAGAGGGTGCCAAACCATTTAGGCATTTAAAAACATACAATAAAATTTTGAACTGGATTCTGTAAAAGACAGGAAGCCAGTGGAGGGAAGCCAATACAGGGGTGATGTGGTCCCATCTTCTAGTTCCAGACAGAAGACGGGCCGCTGCATTTTGGACCATCTGCTGCCGGTGAATGGAAGACTGGTCTAAGCCATAGTATAAGGAGTTGCAGTCGTCCAGTCAAGAGGAAATTAACAGATGGACAATGTGCTCAAACTGGGTTTCAGGGATGTATGGCTTCACCTTTGCTAGGAGACACAGCTGAAAAAAGCTGGTCTTAATAACAGAAGAAATCTGTATGTCAAATTTAAAATAATTATCAAAGACGACACCAAGGTTTTTTACAGAAGTACGAATAAAAGTATCCAGGGAGCCCACAGTGCTGTCAGCAGCTAACTTAAAAGGATGACCAAATAACACAATCTCTGTTTTGTTATCATTTAGGCTTAAAAAATTTAAGCCCATTCAGGTTTTAATGGCATGGAGACAGTTTATTAAGTTCTGTATAGAACCTGGATTAGGCCTAAAGGGTAGATAGATCTGAAGGTCATCAGTAAAGCAATGGAAGGAGATCCCATAACTCCTCAGGATGGACCCCAGTGGCAACATATACAGGATAAAAAACCTCTGTGATAAGTATGATTGGAACCACTTTAAGGCCAAGCCCCTGAGGCCGACACATGACTCTAAGCGGGAAAGTAAAATGTGGTGGTCAATAGTGTCAAAGGCTGCTGACAGGTCTAAAAGCAATACGGTGGTTGGATTTCCAGAGTCTACTGTTAAAATCAAATCATTAAAAACTTTTAAAAGGGCAGTTTCAGTGCTGTGACGCGCTTTGAAACCAGGTTGAAAGAGCTCATAGATGCAGTTTTTGTCCAGATAAGACTGTAACTGCATGTGGACGACTTTCTCTAAAGCCTTAGATAAAAATGGGAGTTTGGAGATGGGCCTGTAGTTGGACAGAACATGTGGATCCTGGTTGTGTTTTTTAATTAAAGGTTGTATTTTGGCCTGTTTAAGTGCAGAAGGAACACAACCTGAAGCAAAAGAGCCATTGATAATCCTTAGAATAAAAGGCCCAACAGAGTCAAAGGCATCCTTTAGCAGTCTGGGAGGAAGACAGTCCAGGGAGCACTCAGATGGTCTTAGCTGTTTGACCACCTTTGATAACTCATCTAGAGCCACAGGCTGGAACTGGTGGAAAACAGCTGAGCACACGGGAGGGACAGAAGGATCAGGAGCCTTACAAAAAGGGAGATGTGACACAAACAACTGTATTTGTTCACATTCATCAAGTAGCTGATAATTCTTCGTGGTGTTTTAACCTGACAGCATTGGTGCAGTGTTGTTGCTGTTTTCATTACATTACCAACAGTAACAATAGAACCGAGTGGATGTAGGCTAGGGTTGTAAGGATGTCATGGTGTTACGATTAACCACGATTTTAAACATTGCGGTTAATTAATCATCAAGGCTGCCAAAAACCGTCTCATAAAGTACAGTAGTTTAAGAGCAAAACCAAAGACACACCAATTTGCGCATCCCGCACAGAACGGAAGTAACGTTACAGGAGCATTACATTCAACATTCCACAAGTGAAAATGGCAGAGAAGCAAACTGACCATCTGTCTCTATTAGGGCTGCAACTAACAATAACTTTAATAATCAATTAACTGTAGATCATTTGAATAACTAATCAATTCATCGGATTAACACAAAAGACTCAATTCTCAAAGATCGGTATTTAACCCAAAGCAGACAAGTCACTAATGATTACATCCCTGCAATGGCTTTGGGTGTAGTTAGCGAGCATTAGCCCGCTACCTAGACTTGTTATGGCTAGAGACTAGCAAGCTATAGTCTTCAACCAGCTCCGGTTATAGGCTATCAAACCAGCATATGTATTAGTTCCAGTCAAGGATAGGTAGTGTTAGTCTGGTGGTCTGATAAACAGAGATGGATGAAAACATTCTAATTATGACGATGGTGTTCAACTAGATAGCGGGCTAAAGTAATCACGACACGTAGGCTACCTTAAGCTGGGTTTGGACCGTGTTCCCAGTAGGCCTGGGCAATATATCGATTTTATCGATTAATTCGAGTTTTTTGTTGCAGACGATTTAAAAAATAAAAAATTCGAGTTTTTTTCTCCTCTTGCTACAGTGTGCCTTTTGCCCTCAGGAGCTTCCGTAGACCCCACCCCCCCAGAGACGTGCACACACACACACACACACACACACACACACACACAGCAATAACATGGCTAACGCTAACGAAAGTGAGAAGTTAGTTCCCAAGACAGCAATAGTATCGTCAGTGGTTTGGAAGTAGTGCTGCCGCGATTAGTCGACGTAATCGACCATGAAAATTAGTCGACGACAATTTTTTTAGTCGATGCGTCATTTTACTATCTCCCTGCA
>JAPQRQ010000022.1:9738825-9786095 GCA_037367365.1 Apogon talboti | reverse complement strand
CGTTTAAGAACATGTGAAATGATATATTTTAATATATATAAGTCGCACCTGAGTATAAGTCGCAGGACCAGCCAAACAATGAAAAAAAGTGCGACTTATAGTCCAGAAAATACGGTAGTATCTATTCTGGCTTTGCAGCTCAACAAAGTTTGTCTGTGTTCATGTGTATTGTTTTGTGTGTGCCATGTTAAAATGTTCTTACAACTCACAAACTCTCTTTTCTTCTTGGTATTTGGCCAATATGTTAATTCAGAGCGGCGCTCTCTATCGGATTGATTGAAAAACACTCATTCTAATGCAATGGTCGCATGGAAGAATAAAGGCAGTGACACTTGATGACGTTTGAAAGGGACATACCTATTTGCATATGTAAAGTGAGCATAAATGGGCCACAAAGAAACTGGTTAAAAATGGCAGATCCACCCCATTTTATTTGGACAGGCCAAGCATATTTACAGCTGTCCAATTATTATAGCACATTTTATACTGATCTGTGCAGCCTGTGACAGTCTAATTTGACATGAGTGTAATAAACACAGAAAACATTATGGTAGACAATGACTGGGTCTTAACAGATGCAGTCCACACAACTTAATTAACTGATGAGTTAACTGCAGAGCCTTTCATGACAGGCATGCGTCATATGTGGCTGGACTCATTTTTAAAAGCTAAAAAAAAAAATCATCTCTAATCACAAATGTCTTCAAAATTATGGAGCCAAACAAATGCCAAAAAAAGACGGATAGTCAAGTGAGTCGTATTGATAAAATTACGGTATGGAATACTGCATTTGTTATTCAAGTCTACTTATTTGGTTATGAAAACAAGTACACATTCCTAGTAATAAAAAAAAAATAAAGAATTAAAAGCAATAAAATAAAACTGCCATAGGCAGTGCGCTTGCTGGAGGCCTTTGAAAGAGAACTTTGGCCTATATCTTTGCTGTACTTTGGTCTACTATTGCCAAAATCTAGTCAGGTCGACTGGAGACCATGGCAAATCATGTGGTCACAGTTTGATAACAATAATGCTGGAAATGTGACCGCTAGAGTGCATACAGACTAGGGTTGGGAATCTTAGTTGTAAGGCTGATAAGGTACACATCTCGATACAGCATCCCGGATCCAATATATTAAAGATACGTATGTGGCATTTTGCGATGCGATACAATATACACCCAAATCATGATACAGAGCGATTAAGCACATTCTGATTTAACACATTCAATCTGGTAAAAGAACATGTGGTGCATTTCAATGAGGCTGACTATCAAATAAAACTGTGACTTCTCAAATTGGCTTTTGTGCAATTTCAGAACAAGTGCCTCGCATTCAGTCAGATGAAAAAGTTAGGACACCCCCTTTAAATTTTTGTTTTCTTTACTATATAAATATCTAGGATTCAGATTTTTTAAATAACAATACTAAGATATGGAGCACATATACCAAAAGAGACAAAACTAAAGAAATGCTTTTTAAAATATGTTGATGAATTCAAAATATTTGGGAGGAAAAGTTGGGGCACTCATACGTTCATTATTACTTACAATGCCTAAAATGAAGATTGAATGCACCTGGTCAGGTGCAAACAAGTTGAAGTTTGTTAGAGAGACTTTTTCAGGATTTTACCTTTTAAATAATGCCAACGCATTTTAGAAAGAATTTTAGTTATATTTTTTTAAGTATATTTTATCCACATTTTACTAGAGTTAAACTAAAGATAAAAATTCCATATATGGTGAAGAAATCTAAGATGTAAAAGGGGGACAAAAGAGGAGGAAGATAAATTGGCTCTTCTGACATGTTTCCACAGTTGTTTCTCTGCATGTTTCTCACGCTCAACTTCTTGCTCCTGCGCCAAATCAATATAGTATTCATCCACAGTGCATGTGACACAGTACATCAGTGGAGCTCATACTGTAGTACGCAGTGTATACATCCACAGCACACATGAACGTGGGTCTTCAAAAAAGAAAAACTTCACCCAAATAAATAGTAACACTTTGAATTCAAGTAAAAAAACATTCTATTGAATGGATCGAATTTTATCGATACAAACATTCAATAACTGATGCATCTCGATATCATTCCAAAACTTTCATTCACTTGCAGCTTCTCTACCGGTGCACTCAGATCATGCACGGCTTGCTCTACCAACTGAGCCACAGTCACCCTAGAAAGGTCCCCCACATTGGCTGGTGTTTGAATCGAACCCAGGACCTTCTTGCTGTGAGGAGACAGTGCTATCCACTGCAACGCCGTGTCGCCCTGCTGTGGCCTTTTTGGGATTATTCCAAATCCAGTGTGTTCAAACTCAGCCAGATTTACTCTACAAAATATTTTTGGTAATACAATTTCACTGTCATATATGTCATTGCACTGGATTTGAAATATAAAACATTTAGTATGTGCTACTTATTACTACCAGCTTACTTTTACAGATATGATAAATAACTCAGAATCAAATGATGCTGCATGACAACACAAGAAAAACCTTCAGTATGTTAAAACAAAACGATAAAGTCCAGGTAAAAAACTGCCGCTGGTGTAGATAAATCTGAATGATTTGTGTCAACATCGCTCACAGCTATGTGATGTCCAAAAACATCAGTGCATTAGACCTTCGATAGTCTGGTAGCCACTAGATCTCTGAATCATTAACAGGAATGTACTTGTTTTTTTCACTCCAATGGTTTCATAGACTGTACAAAAACAGATTCTGTTCACCACAGTGTGAAGGCAGAACTAGCCTCAAAAATGTGTTTTAGTTCTGATACAAGTCACACTTTTTACATTTTTCGAAAACATTTAACCATGACTTTTTGTCAGTCCAGTTTGGTTGGTCCACACAAGTGAATGACATAAACCATGAACTGGCTGTCTTTTCTGTTATTGTTCCAGATAACCAGTGACGGAGCAATAAACAGGAGCAGAGGCTGTAGTGGTTTCACTTTCGTTGAGCTCTGCTATAGAAACACCAGGAGTAAAAGTAGAGATGAGAGTAAAGGCCAGAGCCATAAATCTGACAGCAGCTCTCACCATTTTCTGCTGCAGGACTGAAACTGAAGAACTAAGAGATGGAACAAAACAGCCAACCGACTGCAGCTCTGATTCAGCTCAGTCTGAACCTTTCAAACAGCTGTGATTCTCAGAGCGTCACATTAAAGATCCCATCACAGGTCCAGCTTCTAGAGGAAATGAAAACCATCAATCAAACAAGTTTTACCCTCAGCTCAGCACTCAACCACAGTAAAGGTGAGCAAACTTTGGGCAAGTGATTCCTGGTCGCAATCATAGTGTGTTGATCAATTTTAATTCTACCTTTAAAATTTTATCTCCAATCTCTTTTTATGTCTCCAATTCTTGATTGAATCAGGTTCTACTTTGAGATACTTTTAAGGAACATTGTTGTTTTACTTTTAGTACTTTTTAATTAATTGATAGCGTTTTATATGTATGTTATTAGAATAGAGTTTTATGTATGGTTTTAGAACTGAATTTTACAGTGTGTTTTATGCATGTTTTTATTGTGGATGTATGGCTGGAATTTCTATTTCTAACATCTGCTGCTCCTGTCTTAGCCAGGACACACTGCAAAAGAGATTTTTAATTTCAACAAGACTTTTTCCTGTTTAAATAAAGGTTAATAATTCACACCTTCAAAAAAAATTAAGCTTTAAATATGGTCACATTAGGGCTTGTGATTAATCTAATCTAATCTAATTCATCATGGTCTCATTTTCAGAGAGATTGCACGGATCTTGTCATTAAATAATAATGCAGCATTGACGTGAAGTCCGTGCACACTAATTCTTTGGAATCTTTCCACACTTAAGTGTTCAGTTTTAATCAACATTAGTTTGCAGAGTTTGTTGAGTGTGTTGTTATGCTGCTGTTGATGAAATGACAGTGAGGAATTACCATTTTAGAGTCATGTTAAGATGCTTAAAACATTTCATTCATTATAAATACTCACCCAACCACCATATATGTAATTAACGAAACAAGTGAAAAAGTACGTGGAGCTTACCAATATCCCCACCCGGTCGCACAACACTTTGCCCCTCCTGCTCACTAATACCGTCTACCCTGGGATTCATTTTGAGTCTTAACTTTCCATCTTTTCAAAAATTTGGAAAACTGCAGAAATTGAGAGAAGTCACAGGTACAGAACATGTGTATGAAATTTGAAAAGAGTCAGGTGAATAATGTCCAAAAAATCAGTTGGACAAAAATCTTGGACAGTCGGAATTCCTGGCATATCTATATAGATATGGATATTGCAACTTCACAGATGTTACAGTTAGGAAAATGCTAGTGTTCTTCATCTAGATATTACAATAATGTCAGTCCAAAATAATGTGAACATGCTTATAGACAGAAACAAACAAAAGCCATCACATACAGACTAAACCTCCAGAAACCAGTTTGGTTTTAACTCTATCGCTCTATAAAAAGGTGTAAAAACTCTGATTTTGAATGTGTAATTGAATTCTATCTCAAAGAGAATGAAATTAATAATTTCCTCACTAATAACGTATGCTCAGCCAGTGACATCAGATCCATTATTAATCAGAATGTTTATGACCTGGTTCAGCTGACTGACTTGGATTTAAAGGAGCCGTATGTAATAAATGTATTCCAAGTAATCACAAAATGGCCCTGATATGTCACCAGACATTAAGGAATCAATCACCATTCATTTCGAATACTGATATCACTAACAGTAGTAGTCCAGCCAGAATATTCATATTTGAAAAGTTAAGTAGCAGCCCACACGTATTGTTTATGTTGTCATTTTGTGTTTTGGCCGATGCGCCACCCATCATCTATCTCCCAATCATGAAGTCAGTAGCGTTTTGGCATCCAGGTTGCTAGTTCCCACTGAGCTGCAGCTAGGAACATTTCTGATCTAAACCTAAAATGCCTCATTATGATTCCCGAATACAACGTGACAAAGTGAGAAACAAAACAAGGATATGTATAGGTGGTGCTTTTGAAAGATGGAGACAGCTGAAAGCAGAGAAGAATTTGAAGACTGAAGTTGCTAATTTTCTCCTGGACAGGTAAGATTCAGCTAAGTTTGGCTAACATAATTGTACTTATTGTAGGCACGGACATTTCAAATATTCTCTACAGTCAAATAACGTTATGCATGTTCATTCATAGTATGTTAGCCCGTATGCAGGTGGGTCATCCAACTGACCAGGTAATACATTGTTTGAGAAACAAAAACAGCTCACCTAAGGAATGCTTTATGCTGAGATGCCGTTAGCACGGCATGGCAATATGAAGACATCACATCAGTCAAATGAGTCCTCTTTCAGTCTTTACACAGAGTATAGTATCCTGTAGAATTTGGTGGACTATTCATGCGGAAGAGTGAAGAGCAAGTTGACCAATATGATCATTGCTTACGTTAGTTATTTGTCAGCAGTCTCGATCTTTTCTGATAAAACTGAATAAGTTACTAACCTGCGACAGCCAATTATTTGTGATACTGAAATATGGACACGGCTTAAAATTATTTGGCTTATCACCATTAGTCAATTTTTACTATACATAATTACTTTGCAAGCCATCACGCATGAAGCATAAACATAATTAAGAGATGATAATCTTACAGTGTAGGACTTGTCGCTTGCCATGGTAGCTCCTTGTAGTAGACACTCTTGCTGGATCCGGCAACCTAGCTGGCAACCTCTAATGTGGGGAGGAGGGGGAGGGGATACCATGCTCTACAGTATTTTGAATGTGATTGCAGTACCAGTTTTGGTCACAAAGTTACATACAGCTCCTTTAACAATGGTAAACATATGAATTAAATGAATGTGGGTTCTGTGAGGAAGTCACAGGGTCTGATAGACATACCAAACACTGGTGATGTTCAACCAGTTTCTATTTGCTTTCCATTTGTTGACACACAAATTGGCTGCTGCCATCAAGACCAGACACGTACAGGAGGGAGACCACATAGGGAATTTCAGTCAGATAACTGAAGTCAGACTAATGTGACCATTTTTAGGATTTCAGACTGACTTGACTAACACTGATGAAAGACTTGATTGGACTTAGATTTGTGCCAGAGGACTCCACAAGTCATTCAGCTCAGAAACCTTGGGAAGTTGGCACTTTATTTCATTGTTGCTCGTGCTGCTGCTACATGTACCATCACTATATTATTTTATTTTTGATTTTTTTCAAGAACAAAGATACAGTTACATACTAACAAGACAGGACAATATCAAATCATCAACTCACAATGATTGGACCAGAAACAACAGAATGACACACAGACAAAAAAAAAAAAAAAAAAGATTTGATATTCAAAATTACAAAGAGAGACGTACTGTATGGTATCATCACTGCTGCTAGGTCATACCAAACCCAACTCAGGTACAAGCACCAACACTTTAAACTGTACTGTTGCTGCATACTGTGAATTTTGTACATATTAAGAAGTTTTGTTTTGTTTTTTTGGCACATTTTATGGTAGTTTTTATTCAACCCTATTTACCTTTTATATTTTTTTATTTTATTTTATATTTTATCCTTTATCTTCTATGTTACTACAACTTTTTTGATTTGTAAGTTACATTTCTATATTTCCTTTTTTGCATATTCAGTGTACTGACTGAGTGCTCTTTTTACTCTATTGTGCTTTGTTTACTTCACTCTTGCTGAAGTAAATCTGGAATTTCCCCTTGCAGGACTAATAAAGGAATATCTTATCTTATAAACCGAGACCTAGGTAACTATATTTAATTCTATCATGTACCACTGATCGAATGACAAGTCTGAGTCTGAAGTCACTGTGTTATTTCTAATGTTGTGGATGTCAATCACCATAAAGCAGCTGAAATAATAGACAGAAGAAATTACATATGCAGTAGACTCAGATCACAGCACCATACACCATTTGTAAAGCTTGGAATTGATGGCTTAATTTTTCACGTAAAATTGATCATCAGAGGTTTGGATGTCTTGAAGTGACATCAGATTTGTCTTGGTTTTTAGCAGGGATTCAACTTGCCTTGCTTGATTTTCAATGCAGAAACTTAGAAATTACTTGAGACTTCAAGGTTTAGACTCTGGACCTCAACAATGAGGAGGTGTCAACTGCATTTCTTGTGGATATTATCTAAATACAGCAGCGTAGTTCTGCAGAGACATGAGGAAAACCCTAGTCTGTAATCACAACGCTGAATGAATAAACTCTGCCTGAAATTCACATCACATCTGATCTGTTAGCAGTTTACTGGATCATAAAGAGTATTTCCAAGTGTCCTATGGCTCAAAAAAAAAATTTACAACAAACTTAACTTATTCCACTGTAATGCTTAATCACAAAAATCTAAATCTGAAAGTTGTTTCTGTGGATCTAGTCAAGACATTTATGTCCATGTCCATCCACACCATTCTCTTTTATCATGTGTCTTATCTAATCTGGGTCATTAAAGGAAATGACTGATCATTACAGCTATGCACAAAACCACATAATCATTGCAGAGGACAGATCAAAAAATTGCTTCCAAGACAAAAAAAAGCTCCAGATATACCACAAATACCTAAATATTTTAAGGTGACAATCTCACTTATTACCTCCCTTTCCCATAAGACCTGAACACCAGCATGAGGTTCTGGTCCATCCCAGCTATGTGACACTTTGTCTTTAAGGCTCTACAGCCAATCAGAGAGGTTGTTACTGTGGTTGCTGTGACAACAGGTTGCATGTATATCATTGTGTTCTGACCTTGTGTGTGTGTGTGTGTGTGTGTGTGTGTGTGTGTGTGTTTCAACATAAGTGACCAATGTTGCTAAATCAGGTCAATGGTTTCATGCTTCATGCTGATTGAATCTTTAGATTTCATCACACATGGTCCATGTCCTATTCCAAAAATGTTCAGCTTCCCAAAGCTGGTATTCTTATTAGAGCTGAAGTGACTGGGTTTATTTATCTTGGGGTAGTAATTAATACAAATCTTATTCTGAAGATAAAAATGGATTTTTACACCCATTAGCTACAACATGGCAAAATTTAGACCAAAATCAGAAAGGTTCTGTTTGTGGATGCAGTCAGGACATTTATGCGCATCAGTATCCTTAGTTTATCTCAATCTGTCTTTTTTGGTGGAACAGTCTTTTAAATGACAAATATGGGGCTTATCATAAGGCGCTTTCGCACAGAGTAGTTCTAAGAACTAAAGGCCCTTTCGCACTGTAGGAACCTTTTTGGTTCCTAGAACCTTTTTAGTTCCTGGGGCCGTTCCTGTGCACGTTCGCACAGCATAGGAACTAGGAACTACGAACCAAAGTTCTTAGAACCTTTTTAGTCCCTACTCCCGGGCAGGGTCTGTTTTAGTTCAAAAGGAACTAATATGACGTCGCGGTTTGGTGATTGGTTGACCTCAGGCCACGCCCATTTCCGCATCTTGCAGAAGTGCGTTACGGTGAAATAGCACGGCCGTGATTAGGTCGTATACATGAGTCCTGTTGGTTTTCTACAACAGTAGACATCATACTGTTGAGTGTGGACATGTTCATTCTGTTGTTCATCAGTGAGGATGGATTTATGATGCTAAATCCACGTTCGCACTCTGCCGTTGACACGGGGAGCGTGGAGACAGCACAAAACACTTTACGGAGATTTCTTGGACTCCGTGGCATTTATATTATATTATATAGTATTCTGTGGGGGTCTTTCAAATATCAACAGTCTTAAAACAGGTAAATCTTAACTCTATCTTAATAACCACCTCAGTCTGGAACCATGACAAAACAAAACCAAAATCTATCTGCAGACAGTGCATTATAAGCAGAGCTGGTATTGATACAAATTCTCACATAGCAGCTGTTATGTGTTCATTTTGTGTTTATGGCAATGTACGCAATTTCTGTTACAGTTTTACACCATCCATATAAAAGGTCAAACGTCATCTGAGTGTCTGAGACTTTTTGTGTGGCGGTGTTTATCTACCTGGTAAGTAGAGGAGCTCTAAGAAAGGCTGTGTCACCTCCTGAAATAAACTTTACAAACTACCTAGTGCAATACTGTGGAGAACACAGTCTCAACTGTTGCTAATAATATAAATTAATTCTGGGATGAATTTCAAGCGTGCCGTTATCGTTTTAATGCACAGCGATGAAAATTACACTAACCACACAAACTCCATTTTACAATATACACTTGCACACAAAATGCACAACTGAACGAAGCAGATTCTATTCAATCCGCAAACAGAGCTCTAAGTTATGCATTAACTGACTGCTGTTCTGGACCAGAAACTCTCTGCAAACAAATATTCACCCACCGTCTCTTGGTTGCCATGGTGCTGTATGTCAACCATCTGCATTCAGCTGAGGGACGTTTGGTTTCCAGTTCAACAGACGGTGATATGTCAGAGTCGACATCCCCAGCTGTCCACTGTCACATCATGTGGACAATTCCAAACCTTTACACTACAACCGCAGCTGTGCCATGTACAGTACATCATCTGGACCAGTTCATATTCAATATTTATCTTATAACACTGACAAAAAATTGAAAATAAAAAAAAAAACATCACAGCCTACTCACCGGAGATGCTCATTATTTACATACAAAATCCAACCTCTTTTCTTTGTGGAAGGCTGCAAGTCGCCTCTGTACAGTCGTATTCCTGCAATAAGTTTCCATTCTCTTGAGGGCAGAGAATGTCCGTTCAATAAGCTAGCTGGGACCTGGGTTGGCCGGCCTCTCCTCACAATGTCCAGCTTTTCTGGAAAAGTCTGCCTTGAAAATGGAGTTTTAAGTATGTTCAAGATCAAATCAATTTTCTCTCCTATGACAGCCATTGTAGGCGTAAAAATTCTACCTCAAACGTATTAATAGTAGTGGTGGGACTTGTTTAAAACAATTTATTTAATCTAATTAATTAGGGACCTGGTAATTAATTAATCGTAATTAATCCTATTTTAATCGCTTATCAATATTTGACACCAGAAGCAACATTTTCCAATTTTAAACCGATTTGGTAAGATAACTAAATTAATAAACAGACACATACATAAGTTTAAACAACCAAATCCTGTTTATTACATTATATAAACTGATAAACATGTTTGTATTGTAAAAAAAAACCAAACAAAAAAACAGTATTTTCAAGTACATTCCAGGAGAGTAGTAAAGTGATAGATAAATAAATATCTTTGGCCAAAAATAAACAGACCCACAGTTAAAGTGCCATAAAATATTAAGTGCCATACCATCTAAAATGATAAAGAAAAAGAAAAAATGACAAACAAAAAAACCCTTAACTGACCTCAGTCCCTCTTTGCTTTTTACTTGCTTTTCAGTGTCATAAAGCTGCTGGATTTTGTTTAAAATAGTCTTTCTGCATAGTAGTTCATGAGTGGGGTCAGATGACGCTATCTGTATCACCTTTTTAAACCCCTGATCTTCTAAAGTGGTCTGCAGTTCACTGCAATCCATTTCACCAGTGAGTTTGTTCATTTACCAGACGTGGACTCACTCATCTTAGCTTTGAAATCCATATTATCCGGTGGAGTGTTGGCTGGCGATTCTGCTTGGTGGGAATAGGAGCACGAGCTTTACCGTTAGCTCCGGTGTTCGTACTAGCCACAATAGGCCCTTTTCCACTGCAGGACCTTTTCCAGGAACTTTGAGCATTACCAGGAACTTTGAAAAACCCCGGTGTGTTTCCATCTGAATTACCTGGGTAAAAAAAAAACTTTCCGTCACCCCCAAACTTTCCCAGAAAAAGATCCTGGTAGGAAGGTGGTACTTTTCAGATTACCTGGAATTCTTGGGGGGCGGGGCTGTATGCTGGGGAATGCTGATTGGTGGACTACACTTTCAGCGTTCAGCCGGCATTAAGCCTCTGTTCGGCAGCAAACTTTCTTTATTTTATTTCCGCCTTCGTCTTTTGAAATTGACAGTAACATTGTGATAATTCCGAAAATATGGACCAAAAGAGGACCTACGACAAGTGGACGAATGACAAAGGTCCAGGCTCTTTTAAGCATATTTGCAGAGGAGGAAATTCAGAGGCACTGCAACAACTAAGGACTCGGCGACTTCATTGCTTGAATCCATAAGGTAAGAAGCTTTTTTGTCATCATATTAACACAAGACATCAACACCCATGCACCAAGAAACAGCAATAGACCTGTGCACCGAAGGTAAATCACAGAAGTATTCACTATTTAGTTTGTTACATGCTGTAACAGTAGTCAGCGGCACACCAGTTTACTCAGCCAAAAGTCGAGTTAACCTAATGCTAATCCCAGCTGGTCACCAGTCTGACGCGAAACTGAAGTCACGGACAGAGAGCTGGTTGTATTCGTGTTGTCTCGGTGAGCTGAACACTGATTTATTCTTTATGTATTGTGATTTCAAGCGGTAATGCACCGAACAGACTCAGCGTTTTGTCAGCCAGCACACCAGCTGTTTAGTTAGCTAAAAGTCGAGTTAACCTAAAGTTAATGCTAACTGGTCAACAATCTGATGCTAAACGTAAATCACAGTGAACTGGTTGTATTCGTGTTGTCGCCATGATCTGAACACTGATTTATTCTTTATGTATTGTGGTTTCCAGCTGAAATGGACCGGACAGACTCGATGTCTGTTTCCGATGGTTCTGAGCTCGTTTGTGCCCTCCGCCTCAAGCAGCCCTCGTCCAAGCTCGTCCAGACACTTGGCTTTCACAGATGTTTATTTCCTTTTTAATCTCAAGGTGCCTTGTTTTTCGCACCATTTGTTTTGTGTTTGAAATTTGAATTAAAAAAATAGAACGTAATATTGTCTGTTCATTTACAAGGCATCAAAATAGAAGTAGAGTATATGTACTTTTTTAAGTAATACACAGTTGAATTAAATGCAGGCATTTGAATAAATCTGTGTGACTTTACGGGTTAACCTAGGCTATATCTATAAAACAATAGAAATGAAAAAAGGACCACCCATCACACTTATAGTTGGACATGATTTAGTTTAATGACTGAGAAGTTGAAAATACATGTTTTACCATTTTTAAATAAAAATTAACGATATGTCATTTGGAACAGATTGTCAGATGGTTAACTTCACCTAAAATGTGTTCCAGATGGATTAAGTGATTCAACAACCAGCAAAACATTAAACCAAAAACGCCCACTTACACTACTGTGTAATTTTATGGTGCAAGAGCTTAGCTTCTAAATACATGTAGTTGTTACTTGGACTGGAGGTGTAGTGCAGTTTCTTTTAACACTTCCCCATACGTCATCAGCCTGATTTGAAGAAATTACCAGGAACTTTGGGGTGTGGTGGAAACGCAAAGCACACAGATTACCAGGAATTCTTTTACCCAGGTAAATAAGTTCCTGGTAATAAAAGTTCCTGGTATGTTAGTGGAAAAGGGCCTCTTGAGACTATCCCCAAAGTGACTGAAAGATAAAAAGGACGCACAGGACACATGCAATGATACTGTAGCATATTTGCCGCATTGCATTGTGGGTACTGGACATTTTCCTCATTGTGTTCTGCTGTATGTGCAGAGGTTCAAGGGGGGTTTTGTGTTGATGTTTATTTAGGTTAATGTGTCTGTTTTACAATGTTTCTTGGCTCTTTTATGTTTATTTTTATTAATGTGACACCATTAGCCAAACCTGTAGGCTGAACAATGTCTTACCTGTTTGTCGTTATCAAGCTGTTGTTCATGCGCCATTGAGAAAGCATCTTTCCTCACAAAATAAAAGTATTAACTGCACTTCTTGACACTTGAAGAGCAAGTTTCCTGCTTTCAAACTTCAATGCAGCAATACTGCCCTTAATCTATTGCAACCACCTCAGGGGTCACATCAAGAGGATTCTGAAAATTCCCCTTTGGTGTCCTGCAACCCCCACTTCGGGAACCCGTGGGTTAAAGAAACAGTCCCGATGCTACACAGCTGAAGTTACATGAGCCTTCACAACTCAATTTTAAGGCCCAGGGCAGATTAGATTGACCCTGGCAACACACACAGTGACAGAAATCTGATTGGACAAAATATCTTACATCCACATGCATGCAATGGAAGCAGTGCAGCCAAAAGAAATGCTAAAAAATGAAGAGAATAGTCTTTTGAGAATAAATTAATACAATTTCATGGAACAAATATTAGCATTTAGCAAGTAAAAGTAGGTCAGTGTTTCTGATAGTGTTTGGGCCAGCAGAGAAGGCCTTGCTGGCCTGGATGGCTAACCACTGCTCAACAGTTATGCAAGTGTGAAAATGGTATTGATTCATTATAAATACTCTGATGAGATTAAATAGGTCAGTACAAACAATTTTGGCCCAAAATTCTGCAATAATGTAGAGTTTCTAGTAAACAAAAAGCACAATTAAAAAAAAGACAATAACACATAACCTATACCTCCAGTAGTGAGAGAGCGGTAGAGGAAAACTTAGTTTGGTTGTAACTGGCCAGTAATTTATATTGTGATTCAGATCGCAGATTGTAATTCTAATCTATTACATATTCTAATGCTACACTTATTTTACAGAAGTCTCGGTTTCTTCCTTTAAATCTAAAGTTACTGTAAGAAAACAGCTGGAAGGTGAACCTGTGTGTGAATGAGGTTTTGTAGTTCCATTTAGGTCAGAACTGAAAGCAGCAGATCCTGTTTGGCCTGTTCTCTGCTGTCACACACACACACACACACACACACACACACACACACACACACACACACACACACATAACATACACACAAACACGATACACACAAACACACAGGTCAGTCTTTTTTTTTTTTTTGGCTCAGTGGTTAGTGATGTCACCTCAGTTCATTTCCAGCAGCTTCCTCCTCCATCTCCAGTTTCCTTCCACATGACAAAGACACACAGCTCATACTGAATACTGGGCTGAGCTGATTGCCAATGATGCACTGCAGCAACAAACATCCAAACACGGAAGTGTCATCCACAATGTGATGGATGTTCATCACCAGCTAAAGTCTGGGTGATGTGACCGAAAGATCATCTGAGGATGTTTTGAGGTAAATGACAATCCATCATCTGAATCACACTTTTCTCACCTCTTATAAAATAAAGGTAAGCTACACGTTTTCTCTGGTTTCTCAAGTTAATCTGTGTGTAATGATAAGTGTTTCATTAATCACTTGGATTGGAGCCTAATTTGTCTCATCTTAGTTCTATAATGATTCAATAAACCTTTCCCATGGCTATATCTCTGAAGTATCTGTATAAAGCTGCAGCTGACGGACTTCCAGTACTTATTTCGTCAACGGCAGCAAATCAACACAAACTCACCTCTAAGGTTGTAAGATCACACAGTGCTGGTTTGAAACTGCTTCTCCACAGCAACAGGAGCTGAGGCTCAAGGGTACATGTGAAAAACAAACGCCAGCAGAATGAGAACTCCGTTTCCAACAATCAGAAAACGGCGCAGACATTTAGGTCCAAATGCTCCAGACAGCGCCATTAATCCATACCAATAGGATGTTTTAGAAACTATACATATATCTGTTAGTATTAAGGTAAAGCTGACGTCACAACTGGAAGGACCAACTCTGAGGCAAAAATAATGGCTCTAAATACCCAAATCCTTTTCGCCAATATTTATTTCCGGACCCTTTACATTAAGTTCAACAATTAATGGTTAATTTTATGTTTTTTTTTACTTTAATTTAAATGTTCAATCGGGGTGGGGATTATATGAGCCAATCAACTGTCAGCTTTTTCCTGCCCCCAAACTACCATTATTATAAAATCTAGTTGTGCTGCCCTTCAGACATAATGTTAAATTGACTTTTATTTTGAAATAACATTTATTTAGACATCTGTTGACATGCCTAAGTCATATCCTGTCGGCCATCTTGGGATAAGTTAGATGAGTGTTCTACCTCAGGCTCTCTTATTGTGCACTTCAGAGATGCAGTGTCGTAAGTTAGAAATATAAATAAGTTCATTGTAAAATTGCTAAGTTAAAAACATTACTTACATTTAAGAATATTTGTTGTGTCTTAAAACTCTTATTTACATGCAAATGCACAGTTTAAAAAGCACAGAGGCATCTAAATGGTAAATTGTGTTTGTATTTGCAGTGTTCACTCTGTCTTTGTATGAAGCTGTAAAAAGCCACAGTAAACAGCTATTGGAAGCTTAATAAGATTCAATCATCTTTTCATGCAAGGAAGAGTTTAGCTGGTTGTATACCTGCAGCCTCTACATTGCATGTAGGACAACATACTAGTGTTGGTTAATTCTAAGAATTCTGTGATAACTATAATTACATACGTTATCATTTAGGGCCTCTAAGAAGCTCACAAATCTCTGCTGAAAACAAGGAGTGGACTTAGATGATATTTAGATTTACATGAAAATAGAAAGTTCAACTGATTACAAAGTACATTATCATTTTCTGCAAACAGACTAATGACTAATCAACAGACTGAAATCGCTGTGACTGCACAGTGATGACGCAGTACAAATGAACAAACACCTGCCTGCACAAGAGGACGGACAACTCCCTCCTGAACACAGCACACACACTCAACACACACACGCCTGGCCAACGTCCAAACAGGTAAAAACACATGCAGTCAGATACAGTGTATGTTATAATCACTGCTGTAGTGCAACATCAACTGCATATACACATCAACTACTAGGCTAGGCTACATAACAGTGACTTACATCAACTGACTGAATTGACTTCAACCATCTCTTAGGCTATGTTCAGACTACAGGCAAATATGGCCCAAATCCAATTTTTTTGCCCATATGTGATCTGTATCCAATCTGTTAAAGATAGTTTGAACAGCACAAATACAAAGCCTTCATATGTGGTCCTAAATCCGATACGGCCAAGTCGCATTTATCCACCCTTTACGTCATCGAAATGCAACAAACGTCACAATTCTGCATTCCAGGAGAAGGAGCGGCAGGAAAAACATATTTACTTCTGTCAGTATCTGTGTGGTCACGTATTACATCAGGACCTCTATAGTGCATGGGGGTCACTTTAGGGTCACCTTCAGTTCATACTCAAAACTGATAGAAGTCGCATTTAATGTGCTGTCTGAATGTAGCCTTAGTGTCAGGCTTTACATGATTGTCCCTATTATGGCTGAGTAAGATATCAGGTTAACTCCATCAATAATGGTTTTGCTGTCTCAAAAACCATGAAAAATGAAAAAACAATTATGTTATTCCTCTGGAAACCTTTCTTGTTCAACAAAACGGCAAAATACAACCTGTTTTTTGTAATATGTTAAATGTGAATTCGTTTGTGCAGTCATACAGCAGGGCATATAGTTTTAGTTAAAGAATATTTTTCAGTCTATTTTGTCTTCATTTCACATAGCCAGAAAATAATTGAAAAAATGATAAATTGTCCATACACTGAATAAAAGTAAAATATAAGAATAAAAAATGAGATTACTTTTTTTGTCCATATCACCAAACTTTAACCCCCACAGAGTAAATGCTCTGTTTCTACCCATATTCCGTCTTCCGATCTTCTGAAAATTCTAAACTAGTTTTTTTTTAAATTATTATTATTATCTTTTACTAGGAATTCTGGACCTGACTGGCGCTGCCTGACAACCGGCTTCAGAATCAGGCTGATTATTTTCTTGTGTGTGACCAGAATTAGACATTTCCCTGATTTTCATGAAGTCATTCCTGATTGTATTCATTTGACATCCTGCAGAGACCTATCACTTACCTTCCAACTGTATTTGTAGACTTATTATGTGTTATCTTGTCTCTTTTATTGTTTCATTTCATAAATGAGGGTCTGATTTCAATTATTTTTCAAGTTTAAATAAAAAAGGAGATAATTTTACCCCCATACTGCAAATAGGTTCGTGTCCCCGAAATATAAGAAACACCTGAGCACATCAGAGCACATTTTCTTCTCAAAAGCGCAGCAAAACTACCTGCAGACCACAATCAGTCAAATGTCCCAGCAGACAGTGAAGGCAGCACTGAGGAGCCTCACAATACAGATAAACTCTATCACATGACTGCAGCAGCAAACACGACATCCCACAATCCCCTGTGGTCGTCTGCTCTACTTTCCGTTAGACAGGTGAGGCATGTGACACACTGATGTTACCCGTGTGACGTCACATGGACAGGTTTTACCAAAAAGTCCACGAGTCCTGTTCACAGCACTATGGTCACACTGATGACATTATAGATGACAGAAAACTGTGTACAAATAATGTCATTTGAACAGTTTAGTGTCTATCCACTCATTTTATGCTACTTTAAACTATAAAGTTTGATAATAGTTTAATTACATGCCCATGTGTGTTCTTTTACAATAAAATCAAACTAAAAGCTCAGGTGTCTTGTTTACTTGACCACTGGAATAGTCAACAACTAATCAATCACCTGATTAGTTGTTGACTGTTAAACTGTCAAAAAATATTTTGATCATCAATTATCACTTGGAGTAACTTTTTTCAAGAAAAAAAGTTGAAATTTTCAGATTCCAGCTTCTAAAATGTAATTTATTTTCTGATTTCTTTCCCCCACATCTCAGGCTCTTTCATTTGCATTTTCTGACATTTCTGTCAGACCAAATTATGTCTTAGTTAATCACGAAATGATCAAAGATTATTCTATAATAATGAGAGTGAGATCATGAATATTCATGTCTGATTCCTGAAAATCTTAAATAAAAGCTGACTTTACGTTCAATGACGTAACAACTTAAGGTTAACACAAACGTTATTTATTGTCCTCAAACCATGGAGACCAAGAGCAACAGTAAGTTCATCTACAAACAGTCTCTTCTATACATGTGTAACCTGGTTCACCTCAATGGTCTGTGCTGTAGAAAAACATTGTCTGAAAACCATTAAAAACTCACTGTATCATTGAGTATTGTCGTCAAACTGAGTCACGTTTCTGCTTAAGGAAAGAGAAGAGAAAGTCTCCTAACAACTACAACTTTTAGCCGTCTCTGTAGACTCAACTATAAAGAAAGTCAGTGTATAATCAGCTGTTTTTAAAATAACGAATCTTCAGGGTCATCTGTGTGTGCGTCCCACCCTACCAGTCATTTCCTCTCTGCTGTGGAAAATCAAACTTCCGCTGTGACACGACACAAACACGTGTGATCATTGTGAAGTGATGGGTATTGATTACACCCACATGAACTACTGCCTGTCAATGTCTCACACTATTCTCAAAGATGACTGAACTAAAGCACGAATACTTTAACCACAGAAGCATCCTACTGAAGCCGTGTGACTCTACCCACATCAACAGAATGAAACTGTTGTGCATTTACACAATTAGCTCTGACTATGATCTCCACTAGGGATGCAACGGTACACGTCGCACCAATCGGTACACCCCTAGTGGTTCAATATGAGCATTAATCGCAGTATGGCTCATTTGTCATTTTTAAATGACATTTCCAGACAACTTGCACTTATATTACAGCTTTGAAAGATGACTGACTTATGGAATTCTACTGTCATTGGTTGGAGCCAGACGCAGAGCCTTTCTGTGCGCTGCACCTAGCCCATTTGACTTAAATGGAACAGTTCTGATTAAGGCTCTCCATCAGCTCCCAGTTACATTAAACATAACTGGGAGCCCCGGAAGGCTGACCAGATGTCCCGCTTTGTGCGGGACAGTCCCACATTTTTATTATTTTTCACACATCCCACAAACTGAGACGCTGTCCTGCATTGTTATTAACTGTCAGGCTACAGTTTTCAAATGCGTGTTTTATAATCTGGCATTTATCAGTTGCCTGTGTTGACAGAGCAGGGAGAGTGAGCGCTGTCATCAGGGTGCAGGGGGCGAGGCGGACTGTGTGATTGTGTCAATCGAACTGTGACAGGAAATACCGCAGTTTAAGGGCGCAAACGCCAATAACAAACTACCAGTATACAAAACAGCGAAACATGGAGGAAAGGAAGGAAACGGCAAGCAGTATTACAGCCAAGAAAAGGTAATGCAGCTATAATAAAGACTGGGAGACTGTCTATCTGTGGCTGAAATCTGTGGCTTTGGTGCACCATAGTAACACAGTGCATAGTAACATGCTGCACAATTAATCAAAGCTATTAAGCTTATTATTTTGTTTGTTATAAGTTTGTGTTCCCTCCAGACCAGTTTTGATTTGTATTTCTTATTTTATTCATTTGATTGTTTTAGGTAGTCCCTACTTTTATACACAGTGGAGTTTTTACTACCTCACTGTGGCATTTTCAGTAAATACAGATGCATTTCAAATGTATTTATTATGTGTAGTTAATGTGATTCTGAGCTGAGTGAGATGGGTTTGTATTGCAGCTAATGTTTTGTTCAGATAATCAGTAAATTACTACATGTAGTCTAATTCAGTTCTACTTGAATATGTGGTTCAGTATATGGTTTCTACTAGAGCAAACACTTTAATGTTGTGGTGTTTGGACTGGAGTTGTGCAGAGGCTGTGTTGTTTTTATCTGTTGTTGGAGAAAATACAGGCCAGTCACATCCATTTAAAGCACTTTAAAGTACTAATGTTATACTTGACAGATCAATAGTAGCATTGACTGAATATTTTGTTTAACTGTACACTGTCAAGTATGTTGATAAGAGGAACTGTAAAATAGCATGAAATCATCCTGCCACTATGTTTTCTTATGTGAGCAAACTTGGGAAAGATGCATTTAAATAAAATATATAAAGTTTTCATTTTCATAGTTGTTAATATGCTACTGAATCAACTAGACGTCGAAGCATAGGAATGTTAGAAGCAAAATATATTATTTAATTTTTTCCTTAAGTTACCTTAAACTATTTCCATGCATTGGTGTCCCACATTGTCCCAAACAAACATTGTCTTTCTCCCTCATCTGGTGAGTTGGGATCTGGTCACCCTAAGCCCCAGGGCTCTGCTTGGTGCACAGCCGGGCTCTCGAGCCAGCCTCTGCGTCCGAACCGTACCGTGAACCATGACTCAAGGACTGCAATACATACCAAACCATGGATAACTTATACTGTTGCATCCCTAATCTCCACATATAGGGTCAGACATGTTAATACATTTGAAGTAAAGAGAAAACAGCTGTGCATCAAAACCTAATAAAAATCAACACCAATACTCCAACAGTTCCAAAGCACAAGAAAATAAAATGTGACCTTCTGAATATCAGATCTCTATCTTCCAAAGCTGTATTAATCAGTGATATTATAAGAGATTATCACATAGATTTATTGTTTGACAGAAACCTGGCTTTGTGAGGAGTATGTGTCCTTAAATGAAGCTACTCCTCCTAGTCACCGAAATAATCAGATTCCCCAAGTCGCAGCTATTTTTAATTCATGTCTACAATTCAATCCTAAAGCTAAGCTAAATTTTAACTCATTTGAAAGTCTTAATCTTAGGCTATCCAACCAAACCTATAAACAAGTGGTGGTTGCTGGTCATTAAAAACAGGGGAAGCTCATCTTACAGGTTCATCAATAAAATTGTCATATTATAGCAAAGCAATTAAAAATAAAAGGAATGCTTAATTGAGGTTGTTATGGTTCATCTACCATAAAACCACAGCAACACACACTTGCAGGTTACCTGCAAGTGTGTGTGTGACTTGACACGGTATGACTTGACCCTTTTTCTCTTTAGCTGATGTACAGCATATTGTTTCACAAAAGTAAAGCTGAGGCATTGCACTGTTCAGCTATGTCTTTTAAATACACACGCAGACACAGTTCGAAATAAAGCAGTTTGGACGGCACTTTGGCAAATGACCTCTCGTCCACTGATATCCGCAAGTGACTGAGCTCCAACGTGCTCAACATCGCTGTCAGTCAAAACGGGTTCAGCCATTCGGACAAATACCTACTCTTTCGAACAGTTCATTCAATCCAAAGTCCAGCGTCCTGACCCACCTACTGACCTATTCACCCCCAGAGACACTGAACGTCCGTGAGGATGGTTTTGAGTGGGATGATTTTGTGCATTTAGTCAATGACCACCATGCTTCCCTGCAATGGAAAAAAAAACAGCTCGGTGCTGCCTCATAGACAACCTATTGACGCTCAACGTCAATGGGGAATTCAACAGTGTAGGCTACTGATACAAGAATGTATCAGGCAATTCGTGTTGGAAAGCAAACAATAAACAGCTGACCAGAACGAAATAGCCATAAAATTAAGTGCATGCTTGCACAATTATAATGTAAACGTAATTCGTATCTTTATTGTAAATTCAACAGTGCAATTCTGCCCATTCATTTCCTGAAATGTTAGGGGAAGTTCAGCTTCCGTTGCTGTCTCAAAGCAATCACCCCTACCATAAACCACTCCAGCCTATGCTGTTTATTATAGTGTATCGTCCTCCTGGTCCATACACTGAATTTTTATCACAGTTCGCTGAGTTCTTAGCCAGTCTAGTCCTTAAAACAGATTGAGTAACTATTGTTGGAGACTTCAATATTCATGTAGACGATGACAATGACAGCCTCACTAATGCATTTATGTCATTACTAGACTCAATAGGCTTTAGTCAGTGCGTACATAAATCCACTCATCATTTTAATCACACCTTTGACTTAATCCTGACTTATGGTGTGGAACTTCAAGACTTAATAGTTTTTCTACAAAATCCTCTCCTCTTCTACCACTGCCTAATAACTTTTGAAGTTTTGTTTTTCAATGATTCCCTTCCTGCCAATTTTTTTTTTATACTAGACATGTATGAGATCATGCTATATCTAAATTTAAGGAGGAAATCCCAACAGCACTTAATTTAATCCCGCATCTGAATTACACAGTGAATTCTTTCCCTAATTAAGTCAATTTTAGTCCATCTCAAGTTGATGAGTTTGTTGATAACACAGCAGACTCTCTGCGAAAAACATTAGATCTAATCACTCCACTAAAAAATAACATCATAAAACAAAGGAAGCGAGCTCCCTGGTTAAATTCTGATACTCACCAATTGAAGCAGCATACCGAAAACTTGAAAGAAACTGGCATTCTACTAAACTGGAAGAACATCTTTCAGCCCGGCAGGAAGGTCTAAATAAATACAGGAAGGCACTTCATTCTGCTAGAGCAGCTTATTATTCATCATTAATAGCAGGGCTCAAAGCTTAACTTTTCTCCATGTAGCACTGTGCTACCATGCTGAAAAATTTAGTAGCACACAACATTTTTTGTCGCACAATGAAAATTCAGCAATTTTTGTAAAGGGGACATTTTCAAACAAAAAAAGTACTTATCTAGCCCTATCCTAACCCTGTAGACTAATTTTTAATGTTATAACCAGCTCTTTGCCTTAACAAACAATGCAAATGTGTGTATGGAAACAGAAAATATTTATTACAACAGTAACAACTAACTACAGTATTATATACACAACAACTGAACTATCCAGGGTTCCTACAGCAGGTTTCAGCACACTTCCCCTCTGCCAGGAATTATTTGACCCGCCCCAAACCGTTCCGCACCACTGCAGCTATTTTTACATCCCGCACCCACTACCAATTAATTAGGGCTACACATTTGAATGAGGATGAAAACAGCTTTATTTAAGCCCCAATTACAAGCAAATGTGACAAACTTCCTTTGTGGCACTTGTGAAAATAAAAGCACTACCTGTGCTATACCTCTGTCAGAGAGCAAACTTCCTGCCATTACACCAAGCCACGCTACAATATATTTTAACCTGCTAGAGGGAATTTATACATGATACTGTGCATATTTTGGTGTCTCTGCTAAATCAATGACCCGCCCCAACCCGCTCCGCAATTAAAGTGACATTTATTTGACCTGACCCTACCCAACCCACAGGTTACCCGCTGATCCGTGCATCACAAGTAGGTACATCCCATACGCGTAATCCATACTGACGTTTCCCTTTACAAAGTGAAAGTGAAATTTAGGACCCTGCCTAGAACCGGCCCTGCTTCTGTGCCTCTCTTATACGTCGGACCTTAGACGGAATTTTCACAACTTGTAACCTCAGTGAGCTGAGTGGAACTGAGACAGCCGGCTGCCTAAGAGCCAAAATAACCTTGTTCTAAGTTTGATCCATCATATCAGCCATTGGACACTTGTGTAAAAAGCCGACGTGTATGGTGCGGCAGCAAGGATTCACCTTACCAGCGGAAACCCTGACTGTAATAGACAGATGTGATAGATGACATTAAAGTGTTAAATCTTCATCCACTTTATCTTCTTTCTCGTATAAAATATTCAAACATTCTATTAAAACAACTTTAAACGTTGTTAAGAGTTAGCGTTGTCAAACCATTGTTAATTGCCTGAGCTTATCACTACTCCGGATGTTCTTTGAGTACTACACAATAAAAGCCGCGATGTGCTTGTTTGCGCTTGGGCTCATACTGTGAAAAGCCACCACAGGAAGCATTGCCAACAGTGACAGTACTTTGATACAGTGTGTTCATCACGTCTTTGTGTTTTCTGTTAACTAGATGTTTTGGAAAGCTGGAAAAGAAATTTGTGACAGGTAACATTTATTTTCATGTTGTTACACAGATATTTCACATTCTTCCTACCAACATCTAATGATTTTAGTTTGGTGGGAATAACGCTCCTGAGACTCTATTATAAAGAGATGTATGGTACCATTTCTGCTGTGCAATTTACTACAAATCCGTGTATCACGTGTATCATTCTTTCTTTAGTTTTTCAGTTTAAAAATAAATATCAAAAAACTGAGAAATGACTTGCTTTCATATTATTCACTATCAAAACATTACATTTTTGCTTTAAGAAAGCCCACACAAATAAAGAGTATGTTTTTCAGATTCAGTTTAAGGATGCAGTTTTTTTCTTTTATGGGATAAAGGATTTTCTTCCTCCCCCCAGTCATAGTGAAATGCAAGGATAGGGATTTAAACTATTGTTATGTTTTATAAGATTCCTGTGCAGTCGTTTGAAGTTTTTAATATAGCACAGCCAACTTAAAAACTGGTGTAGTACATACGTCATGTCAGTGTTATGTGACATCACATATTGATGGGAAGTTAAACTTTAAATTGTTGAGTTTCATTACTATTGTACATTTTTGTGAGATCGTATGGTTTGTTTCTTGTAACAAATACAACAATTTTGTTCCATCTGTTGTTGATTACTCAGCTCATTTTGCATTCAGACACTTGTAAATATTCAGTATTGTAGAATGTAAAATTAGGCTAGCTACATTAGTTGTAGAATGCTTAAAATTTCTGACATTTATTTTGTTCCAAGCTTAATTTTTTAATTATATACTTCCTACAAAGAACAGGTCAGAAATTATAATGAATTAAGTAAGATATAATAATATTAGATATGTTAAAGCTATGTAACTGAATGGTGCAAGGCTTAAATGAACAGATTAAGTACATTAACTCATTTTCAAGAGTTTAACATGAAAATGTCATGTTGGCTACACAGATGATGATTTGGTATATTGAACATAAAAAGGTGAAATTTTCATGAGTTCTGTTAACAAAATAATTAAGTATACTGAACATGAATATTGAGTGTTTAATTTACATGAAATACTTATGCTGTTGTAACACATACAAATAGAAAATATTGAACACGATGCGTTTTCAGTAAACAATATTATTGTGTGCAACCGATGTACAGACTTTTTTTGTGTAATAATATCCTCTGTATTTTACATTTTCAGTGTAAATCATGTATTTTCCTGTATTTAATTTACTGATCGTGTAGACATTCATTAAGCTCAGAGGAAATTCAAGGGTTATTATAAAACCAAGTGTCTCCATCCACTGTCGTTTATATAAAGCTCAATTGGTTTGACAGGTGAATCAATGTTGTAGTAGATGATAGTGTTTCCACATCCACTACGAAGCCTCTGAACGTCCAAACTGGTCATATCTGATGACCATGAAAAGATGACAAACTATATTTTACGCCACTTATTTACATGTATTTATAGTATTTGTGGATTAACGGGGTATTTAACATTTTATATCAATAAATGGTTTTGGTCACCAATGAATGTTTGGGTCTTTAAGGGTTAATGTCATAACTTCCAGAACTACATCTTCATCAGTCATCACTGTGAGACCTGAACCTCTGGATACAATTATACAAAATTCAATAAAATCCAAAATTTTACATATAACTTGGTTGGTTTCACTGATATCTATCAGAAGGAACGCAATGAAAAGTTTATTACTCCCATGGATGCGGATTAGGACATGGCCTCATTTCTGAAGTTCTCAAAACATGATCAACAGAGTCTGGAAGGACGCATTCACGGACGGTCACGTAAATCTGAAAGAACCCGGTGAACTTTCTGAGGGGAAAGTTGTGGAGCATCTTTAATCCAAACTGACTCACCTGGAGACTAATGATATTAAAACAACCTGCACCTTCAATAACAACCTGCTAGTATGTTTCATCAACACAGGGATTCGTGATATTTAAATTGAAAAACGTTGATAAAACTACACAAACCGGCGGGAAACTTCTACACAAACCCACCAAAGAGCTGAACTTTTGTGTCTGACAAAAGTAGATACAGTGAATATTATAAAACATGAGGCAAGTGAGGAAAACGCTTAAAAAGCACCTTTGTACTTGGATTTAACAATACACCAAGAGCTCTAATGCTTTCCCGTCGCAGTGCTCGGTCCCTACACGCGGCCAGGTAATGAACTAAAGTACATATTTTATACAGACAGAGAAATGCTTTTATTATAATATATATGCCGAATGGAATCCAGAGTCACACCGATTATATTCCCAATAATCAAATTAATGCTTTTCATATTCAATCATAAGGAAAAGACATAAGATGCTAAATTTGTAAATTTCCAAACGCAGTTCGTTTACAGCCTGACAGAAAACTGTGAACCGGAGTTTTATCTGGGAAAAAGCTAAATAAGTCAACAAAATCAGCATTAACCTGGCTCCTATAGTGTATGGGTTGAACATTATGAGATAAACCAATGCTTGGACCAACATCTGTAGGTTTTAGAGCCTGAAGAAACTTCCAGAGGAATGAATGGACTCACCTATGGAGACCAGTTTTATGTTCTCCTTGTCTAGAAACTCCAGAGCCACGGACACGTTCTCCAGCTTCATCTGCCTGAAGTTGGGCCTCGGGTGGTACTTTCTGTACATCTTCTTGTGGCTCAGAACCTCCAGCAGGGCGATGAGCCTGAGGCCGTCGCCCAGGTCCAGCTGCAGGTCCACGATCCGTTTGTTGACACACTTCAGGTGCTCGTTGATCCAGCGGGTGAAGGTGTTCTGCTGGATCTTCTTCCACGGAGCGTCCTCCGCCAGGTCCTTCTCTGTGGCTGGCATCTTCAAGGCCTTCTGTCGAGTGTTCCTGTGACTGTGTCGGGTCGGACTTCGGTTCTGTGCGGGTCGGAGTTCGGCGCGGAGCCTCTTTGTCCCGGAGCCTCAAGTTGCTTCAGACTCAACCTCGCAGACTGACTAAGCTGCCTTCACGGACCGAATCAAAAAGTCGAAATGCTCAGGCTCTGTAGAGGTAATGGGATATGACTGCCCCTTGTCGGTCAAAATGTCTGCCCCATGAATGATCTCACTTTTTTTGCAAACTTTTCAGTACAGCTGCAGCCATCGATTCTTTGTGTAGTTGATTAATCTATTCTATATATTATCTAATCTATTAATCTATTTTCTTCAATTCTACTAAATAATTATTCGAATAGGTCAAGAAAAAAAAATTCTAAACAGACATGTCTGAAAACAACTTTATTCCAGAACCAGCTGAAACAACCACAAAAAGTATAACAGTAAAATGATATGTAAAAAAAATCTATATAGAAATAACAATAACAATATAAAAGTAAATATAAAAATATCTATAGATCTAACCAACATCAAACAAGTCAAATGACATCTATGAATAGTATGTGTGTTGCAGTCTTCATCACATTTGTATCCAACTTACTAACTTACTAACAACTTAAGATGGAACTAACATACAACAATGAAAAAAAAATTATAATAATTTATTATTATTATTATTATTATTATATTGTATTTTTTGATTGATCAATTAATCATTTCAGCTCTACTTTTCAGTAATACTTACTATTTGTAGGGTCATTTGTAACAGGGAACAATATTAACACATGTTGTTCCTAATAGAAACAAAATGGGGCATCTCTTCTAAAAGTCAATGTTATCCAAAACATGTCAAGCATTTTTAAACCCTTTAAACCAGTCATATGTTTTTGATAGAAGTGAATGTCAATAATTCTTATCAAATCAAATCAAATTTTATTTAAATAGCGCCAAATCATAACAGAAGTTATCTCATGACACTTTACATATAGAACTGGTCTAAACCAGACTCTCAAGCCAATTTACAGAAACCCAACAGAATCCTCCAGGATCAAACAGTGGCGAGGAAAAACTTCCTTTTAACAGACAGAAACATCGAGCAGACCCCGGCTCCTGGTAGATGGACGCCTGCCTTGACCAGTTGGGGTTAAAGAGAGAGGGTAAAGCAAGAGAAAGAGAGAGAGAGAGAGAGAAGGAAAGAAAGATGGGGGGGTTGGGGGTAAACATATGGAGGCACAGCAAACTGAACGATAACCCAGACGATGGATAGATGAGAGGTAATGGTGGAAACTTATGGCATTATATCTTACAACACTATGGCATAATGTATGGTCTAGGGGGATGGGGTGTGTAAAACAAATGAATGTGAATAGGATGGTCACTGAGGTATGGTATAGTATGGTATGGTAGTAAAAGGGGTCTGGAGCTACAACACTGATGGATTTAATAATTTAATAAAAATGCAAACATCGCCTCAAGTATTTGATCATTTACAGGCAGGTACAGGTAACTGTCAGTTACAGAGTTTACTAACAAAATCAATACAAGGAATTGAGATTTTATTTTGGATTTTTTAATATTTCCTATTTCTCAATTCCATTGATATTTATAATTCAAATTCATCATTCATTTGTTATTAATTTAATCTATGTCATTGGTATGATTTGTTTCCTTTTGGAAGGATGATCGTGACTATTTCATTATTTCAACATTTATTTATACTAAAAACACTTCTTTCCGTTTTGGAGGGACATTAAAAAAATTTAATTTCAGAGGACAGCGAAGGCATCACAGGGGTGGATTGGCTTCACAAAGATCGTCTACGCGCCAGATGTGCTACATCCTGTTCGTTTCAGAGGGCGGAAACCATGGTAATCAAGTCAAATAGGAGCAGGTAAAAAGGCGAGGTTTCCGTACATTTATTTTTTCCTGAACGTTCGTAGCGTTTATCTAATGTCACGGAAAAAACTGAGGTGACAGAAATCTGAGCAAAACGTCTCAAGCCTCTTGGAAAATCCTCCAACTGTGAGAATGAACATTTATATTTTTACAGTAGTTTGAACTTTAAGATTCCAATCAGACACGAGAGATCATTTTAAAGGTGCCACATTTTCATCCCCTCTGTGGCTTTTTATTTTGACCACTACTGTTTATCCAGTTACGTTTTGGATTTTGGACTGTATGTGCTGTTCTCTTCACCGCTGCTTTCTGTTACATTGTTCATATAGTTCATAAAGTTGTCTCAGCTTTATTGTTTTTATATTACCTACCCTATTTTCTACCCAATCATATATGGAACATTTCATCGAGACTGGATCAAATTAAAACCATCTTGTTAAAATTCAGTCATAAAACAATACATTCTCATGAAACATTTATTTCTGTTGTTCATCAGATTTTTCATATTTTTGATCAGATGAGTTCATGTTGTGTTGGATTTGTTTGTCTGTTCAGACCTCCAGTTCCCTCCACTGACTCTGGTGCTTTTTGGTTATAAATTATCTTAAATCCTTTTCATTATTAAAAAAATAACTTTTTCACGCAGATTCCATCTCATAATTTCTGTCTGTGCTTTTCTGGTTGTCATAAAACATTCAGTTTCATCCATTCTATTCACAACATTACAATCATCAGACAAACAGGTTGTATGTAGAATATGATATACAGCTTATATATGGATACACACTTTAACTTCAGGAAAAATAACTTAGACACAATCTCTGTCCAACATGATCTTATAATTATGAGAAAAGTTGCATATTTGTCAAACATCATTAGATAAGTTAGAATTTACTGAAAACAGAGTATACACAACTGAATCAGATGTTATTAAACTGGACAAATAACACATACCCTCTATTTTAATTTCATTTTAAAATTCTTATATCTGCTATATGAAAATATATCAAATAATATTTACATTAAATCTGCCGCTGTTTTGTTCCATTATTCACCTCATCTCATAACCGTTATTGTATTGCATTATTGATATTATAGATTTGATTTATACCTTTCAAATTTTATTATATGGTAGTTTATCTTTTTTTTAATAAATTGCATGGCATTTAATAACAAGGTGAGAAATGGTATCTTCATTTCCTGTATGTCCTGTGCATGTAATAAATTGACAAAAAAAAAAACCTTTGAATCTTATGAATTTGTTTTTCTCCTGTACATTTCTTGAGGTCACATGACACTGATAATGCTTTAAACTGACTGACAATCTCAACAGCATTTGGATTTTTACATTAAAAACGTTCAAACCACTCAGATGTTTGTCATGAGTAGACTGAGTGAAGCATTTTTAAACGTGTTCTTCTGTCTGTTACTCATTCATCAGCATTTCCAAATAAATGAGTGAGTGATGGAGTCATGATGTTCAACATGATGAAACAGATTCACTGTGGTGTGTTTCAGTCTCTGATTCCTTCTCTGTGTCGTAACGGCCTCATAAACATGACAACACACTCCTCCACCAAGATGATTGATGCGTGTTTGTCATGTGAAGACGTCGGCTCAGACAAACAGGTCAAGGCCTGTAGTCATTCAGTATGACACACATCTCACCCAGTTAAAAACACACAAACTGACTTAAAGTGGATTGTACGGTTTGTGAATGAAGAGTCATGAAGCTGGTTTGGTGGGTCAGCTTTGCTACAACTTTAATTCAAACATTTCTCTGCATATTCAATACATCTTCATCTCTACACAACTCCCTCACATATCTCTAAACATTTTTAACAAAATAAGTCTAGTAGCACATCATTCAATAACAATTTATTTTACAATTCTCTCTGTATTGTAGTGTTTTTCTCTTTAAACATCAGGAATATTTGTTCGTCGTTTTTTCTTTTAAAACACGGAGACGAGACAAAGAGTACACAAACGATGACAAACACTGCTCAAGAGTTCTGAGTATGAACAACACACACACACACATTTCAGATGTTATTCAGTTTGAAATTGTGTGTAGAGGCCTGAGGTGGAGAAGCAGCCGTTCAGAAACCTCCTCCAAAGCATGGACTCATCTGACACAAACTACGCAACGTTCAGGACTGACATAGAAAAGATGGAGTGTTTATGTCACTTAAGTCTCAGCTCATGGGAGAAAGAGCGTTTTAGTACCAAAATTCAACAGTACACTCTTATTCTGATCAGATCGTATTGTTCACGAAACGCATCTTGTGTAACACTGAAAAAGCGTCATTTTAAAAAATCTGGAGGAAAAAAGCCATTAGATTCTGGTTTGACTTCTCTGCACGGTGAATTCTGAATCCTACGGTTTGTTTTGAGGTCAGATTTTCATAGTAGTAAATTGACATCACATAAAAATGAAAAATTCTGCTGGAAAAAAATCTGAAATTTGACAGTGCATTTACAACTTGAATAAACCAGTGAATGTGGCGGTACAGCTTTTTTCATTTTTTTCAAATACAGTGACTGGTTTAACAGTTACAGGTGATGGAGTGACTGCTCTGAATGTGACTTGATGGTTGTGACTCTAGAACATCAGATGTAGAAAGGTCTTGGACAAACCTCAGAGATGTAACTGATTGCCAGCTTCTCCACAGAAACAAACCCAACAGAGCACAGTGTGTGTGTGTGTGTGTGTGTTCATCAGAGAAACTGTGTTAGATACATCAGAGGCACTTCGACCCCCTTTTCTGTGCTGCAAAATTAACAAAAACAAAACAGAAAGAAACAAATCAGACTTTGATTTTAATTATTTTGGCTTCAAGTTTCAACCCCACCCAGACTCCCCTGAAAAGAACGAAATTGAACAAAAAACACAGGAGTCCAACATGTCCCGTTTACAACAGAGCAGAGGAAAAACCACCGATCTTTACTTGGATCACTTCAGTAAAACCCAGACCTGGTCCAGTTGGGACAGATTTACTCACATCCAGGACTGAAGAGGATTCAGTTAAGGCTGAAAACTTTGATGCCAATGAATGAAACAGATGATGTTTCAAAGGCTGAATGATGCAGCGTCTTTAAGGCTTTCACATCCTGAGACAAACCAAAATTAACTGAACTTTCAATAAACATCTGCATACTTATTTGAGAGAAACAAGCTGTTTTTACAGTTTTTGAAAAATATCTACTTGCAATAAAATAATACAAAGAACCAATAAGAAACAGAACTGCAATGATTAATCAATTAGGCGTCAATTACTACAAAAAGTATTTTTATAATTGGGTTCAGTAACAGAATTGATCCGGATTCTTAAATGTGCTTATTTTCTATTGGATTTTCTATTTTTCTTTCTCTTTAAACACACATAAGTGAGTTTCTTTGGATTATTGAATAAACAAGATGTCAGGGATGTGAGGGAAAACGTTTACAGTGATTTAAGTTTTTTTATATTTTAGACATCAAACAACAGTATGGTAATCAACACAATAACCAACAGTGAAATAACTGTTCAGCTCACAGCCATGATATATTCACATCAAGTGTAAGAGAAAGTGAACACTGCAGCTCTTATGACCATGAAATCATTTATAGACATGATTTAATTTGAGTAAATATCAGTGTGTTATTAGGGCTCAGCAGTAAATTCAGTGAATGGCGTTAATGGAGTGTTTGCGTTTTAATCAATGTGAAAATGATTAAATCCAGATCAGTGTTTCCTCTCTTTATCCTCCCTGTTTGTTTTTATTTTGAGTTCATAGAAACAGAAACAAAACTTTTTCAACACTGTTTCATTTTTGTCCACTCGGCCCAGCCCTATGTGTGATAAGGAAAAAAAAAAAAAAAAAAAGAAAACGTCCAACATACAGAATGAAAATGGAAGTGCAGTGGAAATCTGTCCCCGACTGGACACGTGTCACTTTTCAGGCAGGTTTGTATGGGTTTTTTTTGCTTTTTGTGGAGGACCCTTCAGAAGGAAAAAAAAAAAAGATGAAAACTGAAAAAAAGAGCCCCCCACCACAGCTGACAGAGAGCTGGGTGAAAACCCAAACTCCTCTCCCACCAAAAACAAAAGAAAAAAAAATAAGTGAAGAATCTGAATCCTGTGTAGAAACCACAACCTTTATATTCCCTCTACAATTATGTACAATTAGACTTTTTACAGATAAAGCAGTGACTCCTCACAGCCTGGTGTGTGTGTGTGTGTGTGTGTGTGTGTGTGAGAGAGAGTATGCGCACGTGAATGTGTGGATGTGTGTGTGTGTGTGTGGATGTGTGTGTATGTGCGTGCGTGTTTTAGGTGGAGGTGCTCTTGGTGAGGTTGGGGTAGAGGACCGCGGCCATCACGGCAACCATCACTGCGACGACCGGCATCCAGGGGCTCCAGCCGCTCTGTTGACAACAAACAAAAAAGAAACAAACGGAGGAACAGAGAAGAGGTTAGTCTGATATTCATGAACATCAACAACCTGAAAGAGACGATGGAGGACACACAGAGACACCACGTCCACAATAAGACGCTCAACACAATTAAGATGTCTGTGCACAGAAAAATGGAACATTCCACATCGTAAGGAAGAAAATTTTATCAAAACATCATCCAAAGTTCTTTGTTCTCCTGAGACTCAGTAATGTACTTTTGTCCTCAGCAGGGGACAATAGTTTTAGATTTACTTAAAAAAAAATTTGAAGGGAAAAAAAGGGGGCGGAGCTTACTAATACTCGTGCCCCACAACACGTTGTCCCTCCTACTCACTGATACCCTGCCTCGTCAGGAATTAATGTTGAATTTTAAATTAAAGATAATTGTAAACCAGATTAAACTAAATTACTGTCTTTTTTGGGTAGTTCAGTCAAACCAAGACAAACGTTATTATGCCCAAGTCTTAACTTCCAATCACACTTTGTCTGACAAATCAGGTGAATAGTAAGTCTAGATTTAATACGATGACCAGTGTTTTTCAGTTTAAAAATCTGTTTAATAATAAAATATACAGTATTTCATTTTGTGTACTACATATTGTACAAATTTGTTGTTGTAATTGTGTTTTAAATAGAGTGTTTTAATGTATATTTAGGGACAAATTTAGGGTTCGAATCCTGGCTCCAACAGTCCACATGTCAAAGTGTCCTTGAGCAAGACACTGAACCCTAAATGTCTCCCAGTGGAGCCTGGCAGCGCCTTGCATGACAGCAACCACCCACTGGTGTGTGAGTGTGAATGGGTGAATGTGATGCAGTGTAACGCGCTTTGGGCACCATTAAAGTGCAGAAAAAGCACTATATAAGTGCACTCCATTTACCATTACAAATATGTATATCTAATATTTATGATTTTTCCTTGCTACATTTTCTTATATTTGCATGGAGCAACTGTAACACAGTTTCCTCTGGGATTAATAAAGTAATCTGAATCTGTAATACATTCTTTTAATGTTTTTTGTTTTATACTGTTTTTTAAATTGCATTTTTTCAATACACAGGTGTAATTATTGTTTTAAAATTGTTTAACATCCTATTTTTTCCTCTTTCAAATGGGGAAAAAACAACTTTAATATCAAAATATCTGTAAAAGAATCAATTCTAACAAAGTCTCACAGACAACTTCTACATTTATTTTTCTGTTAAATCTGCCTCATCTGGATAATGCTGTACAGTTATTATTTCATAAGTACTAGTATGTGAACATATGTAAAGATATCTGACACATTTGGTTCACGTGTCCAACGTTAAACTGTAAATTTTATTCAAAATATTTAATGTAACTCTACAGCCAGTCTATTCTAATAAAGTGCAACTAAAATTAAACAAAAAGTAAAAAAAAAAACATGGGTCCAAAGTGTCCTCTCCATCTCCTACAGGACAAACATGAGCCATGTTTTCTCTGATGAGGAGTTTTCACTGGTTTTCAGTTTTCATCTATACAGATAAAACTATCTGAAGGATGGGTTCACAGCTACTGTGAATCTGTGTAGACCATTTACCAACAATAAGTAAAAGAGACAACATTACATGACGGTTTTTAAACAGATGTGCACATTTTCCTGTGGACAGACGTCTCAACAAACACATCTTGAATGAAACTTGGACATCTTAGTGTAGAGTCTGAAGCCCCTCAAGTCCCTGAAAATGAGCGTTTTTCTTGTAATTTTATGCATCAAATATTTTTAATATTTTTAATCAATCTTCAACTAAACAGACTATCTGAGTCTGTTGGACTTTGTTGTGCTTTCTATGTTTTTCTGTGACACCAGTTAAGACCAAAATACAGACTTCACTAATGGAGTATTTTGCAGCGGCCCTGTGCATTGAACAGAATCAAGAATTAAGAAGCTCTTGATTTAATACACACTTAAAAAAAGGAAACCACAACTCAATACCAAATACAAACTTTAGGGACTTAAGAGGCTCCATTAAAAAGATTTTTAAAAAGTAAATGGGAGGGAAGAAAGTGCCAGAGAAAATGAGGCAGAGGAGGTTAGACCTGAGTAGAAAAACAGACTGGTTTTCCAAACCATCAAGCAACTGGAACCACTGGTCAAATAAACATACAAGCAGCAAACAGATGGCAAAGACACATAACAGAAAACATGAAGGACCAGAGGCTGAAAAGAAGAAAGAACAAAGAAATGCATTTAGTTAAAAGAGAAATGGATGATGTGAACAAATCTGGAAAATAAAAACATGACTCAAGCAGGAAACGATGCAAAGAATCCAGGAAAAGAATGAATGATGCAACAGAAACATGACAGGTGAAGAGAGACTGAAGAAGGCAGAGGAAGACTAGTGGCACAGGCTTACACCGCAATGACTTTCATTATTTATAAAAATGTGCCATTTTTCTTACATCTGAAACAAACATCACACTCTAATATGGATAATTAAGCCATTAAAACAGTAATTATTCAAAGCCCTGGACTGGATATGAAACTTATTATAGATAAATCAACTCAATGGCAGACTTTTAAAGGAATGCCCTTCTTTTCTATCATCGTTCAATCAATCCTTCATTTCCTCTCCATCAAACACCAAGACAACCTGTTTTTTTGGTTTGCTTTTACTTTTACATTCTTTTTAACAGTGCTTCTTTAAAGCAGGGTTTCCCAAACACTTTCAGCTCAAGAGCCAAAAGAGAAATTTAGTGTCTCCCCGAGACCATGAGTTTGCTAAAAATACTGACTCTGACTCATGACTGACTAATACACATTAGGGTTCTAATAAGCAAAGAAAGCAGGAGGTGATGAATTTAAAAGCAGACAGGAGAACAGAAGCAGAAGAGCGTAGCCGACAGCCATGTAAACACAATACCACGATGAAGATGATGTTGATGATGAAACCAAAGGGAGGTGATGAAAGTGTCCTGCCACTCAGAATTCAGGGCTCACTGTTCATTTATCAAATCAAATCAAATTTTATTTATATAGCACCAATTCATAACAAAAGTTATCTCATGACACTTCACATTTAGAGCTGGAGCTGATTGAAACCAGACTGTCAAGCCAATTTACAGAAACCTAACAGAATCCTCCAGGAGCAAACACTTGGTGACAGTGGTGAGGAAGAGCTTTCTTTTAAGAGGCAGAAACCTCAGGTAGACCCCGTCTCCTGGAGTATGGTCATGGACAACAGCTCTGTCCTCCAACACTGAGCTTTGATATTCATCCTGTGTTTTTTAATTTATTTGTTACTATATGTGAGGCCAAAGGTGATATATTTACATTCATTATAATATATTTAGCTAAACTAAATATGACAATGAACCAAACCTGTGACTAAACTGTCTAATCAGTTACTGCACGTTCTGACCCTTCATGAGGGTACACAGCTGCCTACATTTCAAATAGAAATATTTAGACCTTTTTGGAAATCATACTTAATAGTACAAACACCAATTTTAGTGCAAACAAGTGTTCAAATTTATCTTTTTTCATTGTAATCATCAATAAAATCATCAATAAATCCAGAACAAATTGTGTTCAGGACAGTTGTGTTGTTTTTGTTAAAACTGTTTTACTTCTTTTACTTTTCTGGAAATTCAATTGTGACATTAGATTTTCTGGAGTTAAATTTAAGACTTAGACAATTGTGAATGTCACTGATGGTATTTGAAGCCAACATTTCATTGGCTGCAGCTTCTCAAATGTAAATATTTGACATTTATCTGATATATATCTGGCTTGGTTTCTCATAATTAGGGATGGGAATTGATAAGAATTTAAGGATTCCGATTCCATTATCAATTCTGCTTATCAACCCGATTCCTTATCGATTCTCATTGGCTGAGGGAATAAAAGAGTTCAAGCGGGTTTGTTTACATTAACTGTCTTTTACATTTTCATCTCTGCACAGAAAATATAACATACACAGTACGCACAAATAATAATAACAGATGACGCCGGGCCGGTGGTGGCAATCAGGAATGTTAAGGGGGCACGTTGGTGACGGAAGCAGTGATGAGTGAGTGTGTGTGTGTGTGTGTGTGGGGGGGGGAAACCATACAACCATACAAAGTGAAAGTGAAACTTAAGATGCTTTACTAATTCCTCTATGTCTCCCGCTGTTGTGCACCTCATTTTCCTTTTCGCTACCTTCAAAAATTTTTATTTGAGGGGGCAGGTTTGTTACTTCCAGGAACCGGTTCATTTTGAGAACCAGTTCTCAATTCCCATCCCTACTCATAATGCAATACAAAATCAGAAGAATTTGACAAAAGTGGTTTGCAATTTGACAAAAGTTTTGCAATTTCCTGCTAAAAAATGTGACCCTGAATTCATCTGAGCAGGACACTGTTTTCATCACAGACGTCTTTCTGCTCAGAGATGAGACTGACAGACGGATGTCATGTTGGTGTGTACCTTTCTACCACAACTGGCCGAAACACCAGTAGAGCAGAGCCAGGACAAGGCCCATGAATATGGCTTGGACAGGCTGCAATATGGAGGGCTATAGGGGGCAGGGAGAAAGGGGAGAGGGAGGAGAAATCAGCCGCAAATCAACCAAAAACCAACATGGAGGATGGAGCAGCTACAGCCAGGGGAGGCACGCTGGTTTCATCTACTCTGCAACACACACAGCAGCTACATTCACAAAACACCACAGACGAAGTCCACAGGAGGACTTCCTGTAAGCGCTCAGGCGGCTGACTGGGGTTTATATGAAGAAGGAGAGCTCATACCTGATATTTTCAAAACGAAGGGATCAAACACAAGCTTCTTTATGAATAAAATTGCCAGTTCTTTACTTTTTTTTTTTCCTCTGACAGAAACATGTAATGTTATCAATGTTTCTGCACCAATCATCACAATCATGAATTGTTCAAAATGAAACTACAACAGTGCTGAAAAACTTAATTGTTTTGGGGAAAAGAAGATGAAAAAACAGGGAGGGTCAACTAGGGGAGTCAGGAGAGCAAATTCTCTTTAATGTCATCAAAATGTATTTAAAAGTTGTTTGTGTTGAAGTTGTATGAGGCAGATATCCATCGCCATAGTCCACCTACAGTAGAAGGGGGTCAGTTTGTTAAAGCAGGGATGAATACTGACAAACAGATAAACTCTAATCCTGAGAAAGCAGCAAAACACATTTTACACAGCCAAGAAAAAAACTAGGTCTAGATTTTTATAATGGAGAACTGAAGCTGTTGTATATATTCCTATATTTTTGTGACACTAAGATGGAAGGTTTCAGCAAAGCTAGAAACTGTAATCTTGCTTAACTCTATGAGCTCACAGAATACCTTTATTGTTGTAGAATCCACAACCTGCACCTTCAACTTTATGACTCCATGATACGATGTCTTTTGTGGTGTTTGAAAGGATCACATTTTTCATTTGAGACTCAAAAGATAATTTTAAAGTCATTGGCATCCACTAATCCAATATGTATCTAATCTGCCCTCTAGTACTGTGGGACACAGTGCTAGATCCTTTGCTTTATGACAGACCACCTGTGGATAGTACCATTGTCATGTTTGTTTGGCATCCCCTGCAGTTGCCTGGTGGTATTACAATGTAGATGCCACACCACCTTACCTGAATCCACCCCAGTGGGGTTTATTTTGCAATAGTAACCAGCTTTGTGAAACTTATATTGCTTATTAAACACGCATTTTAAAAAAGACATAAAAAATTCAACAGCATATATTCATTAAAAAAAAGAATTCAATTGCTTCTGCTAAATAAAGCAGTTGCTTATATTCTAAGGTTTCTCATACAACCAAACTTCAAAAACCACTTTACACAGCATTCCTTCATCAGTTCTTCTATGGTGCATTTGGTTTGTTCTTCAGCCAAAAAAGAAAATTTATCAAAAAAAACACCATGTGGTCAAATACATAACATTAAAAAAAATGGGAAAACCATTCATTTATGTATTTGGCTGTTGTGAAGTCCACATTCTTTTGGACATATCCTACATTTTTCATTTATCATGATGACTTTAGGAATACACTGAGGGAGACCAAATATTGAAGAAAAGACTGTTTAAAATGCTATAGTGCTCATAATAAAATCTCCTCTTTCATTCACCTGTAAGCAGACACAAAGCTCTGCTGGGAAGAAGGTTAAATTCATTACAACTCAAAACTGAACAAACAAACCTAAAACACAAGGTGACGGTTGTAACCAGTGTGGTTATAAACTCACAGAGCTGGTCTTGTCCTGCAGTAGTTTCAGGCTGCTCCTACACTGCTCCAGCTCCTGGTGGATGTTCAGCTTCTCCTTCTCTGTTCTCTCATAACGCTGACGAAGATCCAGCAGCTGAGACTGTGTGTCTTCATACTGCACAAATACACACACATACACACCTATTAAAACCTCTGAAATACATTTAGAGGCAGAATTATTGAACCCCCAAGTAAATGTTACTAAATGGCTAAGACTAGTGATAAAAAAAAATCAATTTCAATCATACCATCATTTAAAGACAACTTCTTCAAATACTCCTTTGTACTGAAACATGGTAGTTTATCAAAACTTGTCAACATTTTTTAATAATACCAAATTATCCACCTGAAGAATTATTGAACCCCCCCTCCACCTGTGAACTCCAAACATCTATTGTTTTTTTTTTTACTCAATATCTGACCTTTTCTAAACATTGCCAACCCTGATTGTTTGCCAATATAGCATACAGTTCACAATTAATCCTAGCCCGATTTTAGTGTCTGTACTTCTTCAATTCAGTTCAGTTCATATTGCCACCATGCCTAAGTCAAGGGAGCTGTCATTAGAGCTCGTAAGAGTGATTTAATTCAACGAGAAAGGAAAAGGGTACAAGACCATTGCTAAGACATTAAATGTACCTAGAGATACAGTTGCAAACATCATTCGAAAGTTTAAAACCAAGGGTACTGTGGCAAACCTACCAGGACATGGCAGAAAATGCAAAATGACCCCTGCTACAGCAAGATGGCTTGGAAGACAAGTGAATAAATACCCCACACTTACTGCCAAGGACTTGCAGGAAGACCTGGTAAGAGCAAGGACTGGTGTTTCTGTTGATATACTATGGCGCACATTACAGAAGCAAGGACTACATGCCAGAACCCAGAACGTATACCCCTCTTGACCACCAAGCACAAAAAAAGTCGACCCCAGTATGCCAAAACTAATCTGGATAAGCCTCAGAAGTTCTGGGACTCTGTTTTATGGTCAGATGAGACAAAACTGGAGCTCTTTGGCCAACACTTTGAGGAAGAAAAATGAAGCCTATGTGGTGAAGAACATCCTAAACACAGTGAAGCATGGAGGAGGCTCAGTGATGCGTGGAAATGTTTTGCTTCCTCAGGTACGGGAAACCTTCAGCATAGAGAAGGTTGAAATGAATTCTTGCATGTACCAGGAAATTCTGGAAAAGAATGTGATGCCGTCAGTGAGAAAGCTTCAGCTTGGATGTAACTGGCAGCTACATCAAGAGAATGACCAACAGCCCCGGTCAAAGTCCATCCAAGTCTGGTTCAAGAAGAGGTCCTGGAAGGTTTTGAAATGGCCCTCACAATCACCTGACCTTAACCCAGTGAAAATCTTTGGTGGGACTTGAAGAAAGTGGTTGCAGGGCACAAGCCACAAAACTTGACAGGAATTGAATCAAGTCTTTGATCTGTTTCTGAGTGTTTTGCATGATCAAAAGTCCTTTAGTGTCAGACAGTTTTGTGAAGGACAAAATTTGCATTGGGGCTCAATAACTCTGCTTCCATCTGAACATCACTAACTGCACATCCACACTGGTATTTCACATCATGTCAGGAAGTGTTCTTGCACCATTTACAACTATAAAACAAATGACTGACTCCTTCCATACTGCCAAGTGACAGGTTTGCTTTTCTGTCCTGTTCAGTCATACTAACAGTCCATTATCATACATTCAACAGGGTTTCCGCTACATGTAAATGATTGTGATTGTAAATGATTGTGGCGCACCGCCAGGCCAAAACAAAAGCTGCCATTGCCTTCAGAATTATGATTTTTTTTTTCAGATGTTAAAGACGTAAATCACATTGTATGAATGGATCCACAGAGTCTAGATTTGTGCAAATTTATGGACCATAATAAGAGTGTGAAATTGTACTCATGAAATCTGACACCGCTCTGCAAATAACTTAATTTTGAAAAACGAACACTGGAGTCTCAACTTCCTGTCCAGATCTACTGCGGTTCGCTTGAGGGTGGTGGCAAAGTGGCGACAGAGCAGAGTAAAGGGACAAACGTCCTGACCCCTCAAATGAAAGTTTGCGAAGCTTCAGGAGGTAGGGAAAAGGTACAGTTGACTCCTAAGTTTACATACCCTGGCAGAATTTGTGATTCTTTGGCCATTTTTCAGAGAATATGAATGATAATACAAAAACTTTTCTTTCACTTGTGGTTAGTGGTTGGGTGAAGCCATTTATTAACAAACAAATATGTTTGCTCTTTTTAAATCATATTGACAACATAAACTATCCAAATGACCCTGATCAAAAGTCAACTTAATACTCTGTATTGGCCCCTTTAACGTCAATGACAGTTTGAAGTCTTTTGTGATAGTTGTGGATGAGGCACTTTATATTCTCAGATGTTAAAGCTGCCCATTCTTCTTGGTAAAAAGCCTCCAGTTCCTTTAAGTTCTTGGGCTGTCTTGCTTGAAATGCATTTTTGAGATCTCCCCAATGTTGCTCAATGATACTGAGGTCAGGAGACTGAGATGGCCACTCCTTCACCTTTTTCTGCTGTAGCCAATGACAAGTCGACTCAACCTTGTATTTTGGGTCGTCATATTGGAACATCCAAGACATGCACATTCTGTCAGGGTATGTAAACTTATGAGCACAAGTGTAAAAGCTTCACAACAGCGGGAGATGTAGAGGAATTAGTAATGTGTGTTAAGTTTCACTTTCATTTTGCAAAGGGAAAGAGGAGACGTACGGTCTCGTGGTCTGTGCGTACCCACTGTGTGTGCACGGTCCACAACCCCATTTACATACTCCCTCTGTACAGCAGAGCCTTCTTTCACAAAACACAAAAAATTAAGTGCTCTGAAGTCCGATTACATTCATTTTGTCTTCTTTTTACTAGTTGATAGCATTTCTTTTTATCAGACAAATTCTTTTGGTTGCAGCTGTTTTTAGACATCACACCAGGAAGAGTTTGACAGCTCTGAAGAAGGCTGAAGTTACAGCTGAAACTGTCAGCATGCAGGTAAAAACAACTTTGCAACCAAAACAATTTGTCTGATAAAAAGAAACGCTATCAACCAATCAAGTGCTCTGAGCCTGGTTGTGAACTGTGCCATTAGATAAGCCTACACTGCGTCTTAAATAAATAATTTGTTTGTAAAAGTTTTACGTGGTGATAATGTTTTGTTTTGTTTTTTTTTGGGGTGGGGTGGGGTGGGGTGGGGGGCAAAGCCCTCCTTCACAGTTTCAAAAATTCCTGGAGGAAACCCTGAATTGACCATGTCATCTTGAATGACAGGCCATGGGTTCAGCTGTTTTCCAAACTACTTGTAAGGAAGAACTCAGTGTGTCCACTTTGTTGGGGTGCCCCAGGGATCCATTCTGGATCCATTGTTGTACACTGACAACATTTATCTATCGTTCATCTGCTTCAGTTGAACATACTCTGGAATTGTTACAGTCTGCTCCTTATATCATTCTGACAAATTCAAGTTCAACGTTTTTTCAAATGGTAGGATAACATGTAATCTCCTCAAGGCTAAAACACTGTACTGGTGTTATTGATTAAATTTACTACACATTGAAGGCTTGGTTCATAAACTGGAACTAAAACTGGGTTTCTCCAAGAACAAATCATGTTTTTCTTCCATGGTAAGGTAACATTTTATCTCTGCAACCTTCTTACCTTTGTTGGATTACAGAGATGCTGCACTTTGCTACTACACCTTAAAAAGCTCCTCAAGAAGTTGAACTTAGTTTACCACTGTGCTTTACGTTTTATCACCAGCTGTGGAAATTGCGTTCACTACTGTACTCTGAATGCTATTGCTATGTCGCTGTCTCTAAATGGTTGGCAGTTATTTATAAACGTGTCCTTGGGCTGTTTCCATTTATCTTTGTATATACAAGTTTAAAACCCAAACACAATATGGTCTGCATTCTCAGAACATCCTACAAATTGTGGTACCTAGAATTGGATAAAAAACTTTTTCAATTCAATTCCCCTTCTTCATGGAATGATTTACAGAAAGAACTGATTTACTGTCAGAACTCGTTTCTTTGGGGGAATTTAAACCTATCTTAAAGGACTGGGAAAATAATTATCTTGGTCAGTATAAATGCGCCTAAATTTTGCACTGAAATCGTTCTTGAACTCTTACTTTAGTTGCATTGGTCTTTTATTGTAAAACTAGATACTGCATTATTATTTATGTTATATATAAAAGTAGGTGGTTTGTCTATTTGTTGTAAATATGTCAATATTGCTCTCTTAGCAGGGTTACTTTTAGAAATGAGATTTTGATCTCAATGAGGATTTCACCTGGTTAAATTAGGGATATATAAATATATTGTGTCCGAAGCTGATTACCTGAATATCCTGAGTGTGCAGGTTTAAACATTAAGTCATGGCAGAGGAACATTCCAAAATGACATAACAGGATTTAGCAGGTGCAAGTTGTGAAAAAAGTTTTTTGGGAGAACGAGGCACAACTAGGGCTGCCACCTTTCAGAAATGAAAATAAAGGATGCCTACCACAGCTCCTCTGGGCCACTACCACCCAAGGAGTGATACATTTAATTTTGATGAAAGCATGTAGTCATACTTAAAGCTTGAAGTGCTTTATTAACACGAAACTGTTTTTGATAAACTGTGTAGTCACTGCAGTGTGCAATAATAAACATAAATATTAAGGAAAACAGACCAATGAACAATCATTATGTGATCCATGAGGACATTTTTGTTTTCAGAGGAAATAAAAAATACTTGCAAATTTGTACATCGGTTCTTATTCATGAGCCCCAAAGTCTAAATGAAATTGAACATTATGAATTTTTGATTGTCTTATGATCACAGGTTCTGCCTGAAAAGAAGTGGCAACATTTTAATCAGTGAAAGCACACTAATAAAAAAAAAATGTAATGACCAACCAGTGTGCAATACTGTATTATGCAAAAACATAAACAATTGAATGTAGAATACTGTACAAAGAAATTCTCCACAAACATTTTTTTTATCTAAATCGAAATCTTATCTTAAGAAAATTAATGTATTAACTCATGTGTGTATGCATGTATTTATTTAGTACTGTTAACATATCAGAATTCTGAGTTAATTTTTTTTTTTAGATAGGCAAAGGACATTTATTGATTACATATATAGGCTATTAAATAAATGTTTATTAAAAACTTAAAAGCATTTAAAAACTTACAAACAACTTAGGCATTTATTGAGTCACTGAAATACTGTAGAGTCTATGAAAACATCATCATGATTATAAGGATCCTCTGGTAAATTCACAACCATACACTGTAGAAAATCTAGCTGATCACATCATGATGTCCCTTACCGTATCGACTTCAGGAGATGATTGGGGTATGAAAAACACCATGAGCAACAGAAAACACACGCCAACACGTTTTACAGTTTACCTTGTACCCACTGCCACTAACGCTGTCAAAAGCCAGGTGTTCAACTCTTCCCACTAATGTCTGTACATTTGCAAAGGTTTTTGCTTCTTTGGACGTGGTGGAGTTTCGGGTGTAGACAGGGTTCGAATTTTATTTTCCTAAGGGTGTCTCTATCTCCAAAAAAAAGGAAAAAAAGTTGTGCGAGTGTCCTAAATATAATAATTATATCGACGACGTGCACTCTCCCGGAGCAACAGCCACAGACGCACAGGTGTCAGTGGAATACAGCAAATCATTTAAAGCATTTAGAGCATTTAGGGTCTACGATTGGACAGATAGGGTTAATAGTGAAAGAAAAACTGCATTAACCTTCCATGGACAGTAACATCTACAGGTATTGAAGTGACACAGACAGTGAACACCCACATTTCTCACTGCGGTCATTTGTCCTAATGTGGTACACTCTCCTTTTAAACAAAAACGCTGAGTGCCAAACACCACAGACAGATGGTGGTCTATAGATCTACAGTTAAGACATGAGGACAGGATAAACTGGGTTAAAATGGTCTAGTGTGTTCATTCAAGTGCTGCGCACATCATATGTCGGAACAACTGTCAATCACGTTCTGCATCTGCACTTGGAGCGCTTTAACGCACGGCACAACTTAACATCTTCCACGATAATACCTCGCAGGGATAGAAAATAAGCTTTATTTATGATAAAAATATAATTCCAATATTTGTGGGACCCCCACAGATTTTTGACTATGTTGCTTTCATGGGAGCCTGTCCTCACTCTATGGGAGCTGAGCTCCTTCTAGCTCCAACGGAATTCGAACACTGGGTGTAGACATTTTTAAACGCGTGGTGCCTCGTGTCGGGTCCTCACTACATAGGTCCTACTAAGATTAAATTGGCTGCCCTTAATATTTCCTGTGTTTTACTTTGTTCATTATACAGTTTTGATGAGTGTGTGACAGACGTGTATGGGACATTTCTGAAAATACAGAACAATTTGCGTCCTGTATTGTCCTGTATTGTAGTTAATTACAAACTCTTTGTGACAAATACTGCCACAAAGAGTTTGGATACTGTTAGCGTTTTTCAAATTGGAAGCTTCGAGAGCAGAGGACCGACAATTTCTTTCTTAGTTCAAAAGATTTATTTTCAGATCACATGTAAAGCAAAGCCTCTGCAGAGGGCCCAGCTCAATCACGGTGATGATGGAACTGAACCCCGATATCTGGTGTCTTTGTCACATTTATTTTCAGAACAACTCCACCTGTAGGTTGGGCTTCAGCAATGTCACCTGATTCTGTGGCTGGGCCCACCTCCAGCTCACATGCACTTTTAACTGGGATCTGCTATAAAATGTATGTGTCCTTTGTTCTGTGTAGGTGCGTACCTAACTGAAAGTTCAAAAAGTCACCCTTGTGGTCAGGACAAACATTATCCTTCTGGTCACAAACATTCCTGTTTTGATAAGGGCAAAAGTTATCTTTCTGGTCACAGAGAGAATCCTAACTAACAGATGTTCCCGGTTGTTAAGAACTTCTTCACTAACAAGTTTAACTAAAGTAGTCAGATTTAAGGCCTCAGTAAACAATAGTAAAACATCACTTCTATTGACAATAATGAAAAACAATAATGAAATGATACTGAAATAATACTTCAATACCAACGCAGTTATTCAAGCCTCTGGTACCACCTAAATGCAAAGCACATTGCGGCTAGTACGAACACCGGAGCTAACGCCTATGCTAATGCTAACACTAATGCTCCTACTACCACCAAGCAGAGTCACCAACCAACACGCCACCAGATAATGGATTTAGAGCTAAGATGAGTGAGTCCACGTGTGATAAATGAACAAACTCACTGGTGACATGGATTGCACTGGACTGTTGACCACTCAAGAAGATCAGGGGTTAAAAAAGGTGCTTGTAGTGTCATTGGAGTTTTGGTGTTTAATGACCAGAAGGGTTTCTTCTCTAACTGAGCGTTTATTTTAAAACATACTTCTGCTTACAGAACATGAACAGGTAACTGGCACTCAACATCTTGAATGTAAAGTTTTTTCTTTTTGTCAACACAATCTAAAGGTACTGCCTGTTTCGACAGACTTCAAAATAAAAGCACTTCCTGAAATTATATAAATTAATGCGTTTTCTCCTAATAATTATCAGCTTTGTTATGACTCTTTTACTGTTAACAATCAATTGAAAAATCTGAAAATAAGACACATAATATATCATTTTAATATAAACTTAAACCAACATGAATTGCCTGGTTTTCTCTAAACTCAAATAAATTAGTAACAACAGTACTACAGATAGTGTCATCTGACCCCCTCATGAACTGCTGTGCAGAGAGACAATTTTAAACAAAATCCAGCAGCTTTATGACACTGAAAAACAAGGAAAAGGGAAAGAGGGACTGAGGTCAGTTAAGGGACCATTTTTGTTCATCTTTTTTTTCTTTACCATTTTAGATGGTATGGCACTTAATGTTTTATTGCACTTTAACTGTTGGTCTGTTTATTTTTGGCTGAGGATATTTATTGATCACTTTACTACTGTTCTGAAATGTACTTGAAAGTACTGTTTATTTACAAAACACACATGTTTAGTAGTTTATATAAAGTAATAAACATGATTTGGTTGTTTAAACTTATGTGTCTATTCATTGATTTAGTTATCTACCCAAATCTGGAGAGACAACGGGTGCATATTGTGGCACTGGCATCCCCTGTGGCTTACTACCGGTGCCACACTGCCACAGGCACCGGACGTGCCACAGGCACTGGAAGTAAGCCACACCGGTGCCACGGCTTACGTGACTTAAAGACGACTTTTCAGTACCGTACGTGGCTAGGGCATCATGTGACTATATGGACTTTCAAGCCAGGCATGAATAAAATGTCACAGAAACGTTTGTTGGTTATGGAATGGGAGTCAGGCTAATGCAGAGGTAAGTTTGTTTGTGAATATAG
>JAPQRQ010000022.1:9719364-9738725 GCA_037367365.1 Apogon talboti | reverse complement strand
TTATTATAATGATGCCTGTTTCTTTTGATTCCTTGTTTGAAATGTAGGTGGTCCCCATGTTTATCATTATGAATATTATGTTATTATTTTAATGCCTTGGCTTTTTTTTGTAAATGCTGATGTATGTTATCTTTACAAATTATTATATTATAACATATTATATTTTTTTGCAATTAAAAAAAAACAACAACAACCCTGTGACAGCAGTGCCTTAGCCATGGAAGCCGCGGCACCTGTGGCACCGGTTTGGTTTACTTCTGGTGCCTGTGGCACCGGCACCAGAAGTAAGCCGCGTAGCGCGGCACCGGTGGCACTGGCACCGGAAGTAAGCCACGGGCCACAGAATGATCTCGTCTCTGCTGCAAATCTGTTTAAATTGGAAAATGTTGCTTCTGGTGTCAAATATTGATATGTGATTAAAATATGATTAATTAATTACAAGGTCAATAAATAATTCGATTTATTTTTTTAATCAAGTCCCACCACTACAAAAAACTAATGCAAAGCTGAAGCCAGACCTGTTAACAACTATTAGACAACAAACATTAGCATTCAACCTCTTCTTAACAAATATTACAAGTGTGAACATTATGCTAATGTTTGAGGATGTTAGTTCACATGATAGGAAAGGTGTAGATTCATTCCAAATAGTTATCAATATCCATTTCAGTTTTTCTGTCATTTCACCTCACCACAGAAATTTATTTATTTCATTTCAATCCTTTCAGGTCAGTAATGTTCTGTGACATGGTCCTGACTGGAACATGTATTTCTGAGAGACTCATCATGATACACTGAGCTCTTCTCTGTTCCTCCTCCTGTCTGATCTCCTCTCTGCTCCTCCTCCTCTCTAACCTCCCCTCTGTCCCTTCTCTTCTCAGATCTTCTCTCTCCTAATCTTCTCCTCTATTAACGCCCCAGCAAATACATGTTACTTGATTTCTTCCCTGGAGTCTCTGTGCTTTATGTCCACAGGTTTTTCCTGGATCATCTCTGGACCTGCTGCTGTGGTCCTGCTCCTCTCCTGCCTTCATCGTCATCACTCATTTATCCATATAGTTGCAATAATGTTTATTATATAGTTACATAGATGGTAGAGGTTCCTATTATTTGTACTAGCAGTTGTAGGAGTAGTCCATCCACTGCTAATACTCCTCTGCTTTCGAGAGTCTGGTTTAGACCAGCTCAATATGTAAAGTGCTATGAGATAACTTCCGTTATGATTTGGCGCTATACAAATAAAATTTGATCTTTTGATTTAATACTTGTATTTGTAGTAGTAGTATTAACAGTTATGAACATTTGTTCTCGTTACTGGTAATTATACTAACTCCAGTTGTCTACTTTTTAATAGTTCTAGTTCAGTTTTCTGTGCATCCATGTGTCTCCCCCTATTTCCCCCCTTCTCCAATTTCTGTCTCTCTCTCCCCCATTACCCTCTCTCTCTTTAACCCCAACTGGTCAAGACAGACGACCATCCAGGAGTCGGGGTCTGCTCGAGGTTTCTGCCTGTTGAAAGGAAGTTTTTCCTCGCCACTGTCACCAAGTGTTTGCTCCTGGAGGATTCTGTTGGGTTTCTGTAAATTGGCTTGAGAGTCTGGTTTAGACCAGCTCTATATGTAAAGTGCCATGAGATAACTTTTGGTATGATTTGGCACTATATAAATAAAATTTGATTTGATTTCTGAATCATATTTACATCCAGCAAGACAACACCAACATTAGGTGATGTGGAACTGTAGCTAATGGGTTTTCAACTACATTGATTTACGTAGAAATATTGATCAATGTCCCTCCAGATGTTCATTGTCCTTTACCTTTCCAGCTGCTGAGCAAACAGGTTTTGTCAGATTTCCCATATTTATGTGACGTTCAACAAATCTAAGTGACAATTATCCTCAGCAAGAACAACATAGGACCTCCCAACCCATCAGAGGAAAATGGGCCTAATGTGAAAACGATCCATGCCCTCACTGAAGCACAAAGTCAACTGAACAGTTTTTGAACACTTTTTAAATCAGACTTCTGAGCTTTTCATTAAAAACTAGGTTCCTTTGTGTTTCATAAAAGAAAAAGACATGACCTAGTTTGACTGAGTATTCAATAACTAGTGCGCTGACCCATGGAGAACCATGGGTTCTAGCTCCTCTGATACAGTTCATTCCTTCTCTTTCATTACTTTCTTGGTAAATTCCATTGGCATTTTAAGTTGAATAACCTCTTAGCTGGCATGTCTGTTTATGCACATGAAATCTGACACCATGGCAATGTGGCCCTATCCGTTATCTGTTGCTATGTAACCCACTTCAATGATGATTCTATGATTCTGGTCAAGGCTTGTAAGGCTATTCCAAAATTACTAATTTCTCCCAAAATATTGGTCCCATCAACTTGCCATTTTGCCTCTTCCTTGACCAAAAATACATAAGTATGCCAAACTGCAGCAGTCAGCTCTTTCCGGATTTTGTGTGATGCCCCAGAGACACACACACACCCAGAGTCCACTTTCCTTTTATAATATGGTAAAGGGACTGCACTTACATAGCACTTTTCTGCACTTTAATGGTGCCCAAAGCACTTTACATTGCCTCTCATTCACACGCACACCAGTGGGTGGGGTTGGGCTGGGAGGGGTTCAGTGTCTTGCCCAAGGATTCGAACTGCCGACCCTTCGGTCATTGGACGCCCCGCTCTACCAACTGAAGAACTGCCCTTCTTATCCAATATAGATAAGAACGTAGGGCTGCATGATTTTGGCCAAAAATAAAATCCTGACTTTTTATTCTAAACACTCGATTTTCAATTTCAATTTGTGGGTAAAACTACAAAAGAATGTCGGCATGTCACTGTTTGCAGCCTGCAATGCAATGCACTGCTCCCACAGTTTGCAGCAAGGAATGGTTTGGTCTTCAACAGAAACTTTGAAGCTGTACCAAACTATAAAACTGACATGCTCATGCTATTATTACCCACGAACTTCTCACTCTCCTTAGCAAACGCCATTTTTGTGCTGGTGTGTGGAGACTAAAGACTGTGGAGACCGCTCTCAGTTAGGAGGAGGAGCCTACAGTAGCCCGGAGGCATGAGAGATATGAAATTCCATTTGATTATTACCGTTTTTTAAACATTGTCCTAACTAAATAATCCGATTTCGATTTAAAATCGATTAATCGTGCAGCCCTATAACAACGTTGTAATAAATAACTCAAAATTTGCTATTTATGGGCAAAATAGTAGAATGTATACATCTGTGTGTTTGTGTGCATGCGTACCTCCCTGCAATGTGTACACCTCTGCGTGTGTGCGTTCATCCATGCTCATGCGCACGGGCTTGCGTGCCTCTCTCTGTGGTGTGTGTCTGAGTGCTTGTGTGTGTGTGTGTGTGTACACCTCTCTCTGCAGTGTATGCATACCTCTCTGCAGTGTGTGTGTGTGTGTGTGTGTGTGTGTGTGTGTGTGTGTGCGTGCGTGCTTGAGAACCTCTCTCTGCAGTGTGTGTGTGCGGGCCTGGGCCTGATCCAGCTGGCTCTTCAGCCTGCTTGCATCCTGCAGGTGTTTGTTCTCCAGTGAACCCAGTTTGTCCTGTAGAACCTCCTCCCTCTTCTCCAGAGATTCCAGACTGCTGCTGAGGACCAGACTCTGCTCCCTGGTGCTGCACAATGAACACACACAAATGCACATCATCATTTATCTGTGAACATGTATTCATCACAAAAACAGCAGCATGTTTCCAACAAACCCCATCATACCAAACAGCCTCTCCAAGTCTCCTCAAAGTGAGATTGAAGACAAGTTATTGCATTGTACTTCAACATCCTCAACAAGGGGTGTCAAACACACAGCCCGCGGGCTAAAAACCAGCTCACCAAAGGTTCCAATCTGGCCCATGAGATGAATTTGCGAAGTGCAAAACACTGAAGATGTTAACGGTCAAGGGTGCCAAACTCCTTTTAGCCCCAGTAAAACAGTAAACCAGCAGACCAGTAAAACAACAGCATAATGACCTATCACTAATAACAAATCCACAATTGAAATTCCAGAATTGTACGTAAATATTACGCCTCTGGTAAACGTTCATACTGTCTTCCAAGTATAAATGTGAAGACAATTCATTTAGCAGACAGGAGCAGTTGTTTACCTGCTTGACTAGTTTCAACTACTTTCTGTAGCCTTCGTCAGAAGTGTCACATGACGGCAACATCACATGATGGTTCTGACAAAGGCTACAGGAAGTAGCTGAAACTAGAGCGATTGCCATCTGTAATGCAGATGTATAAATGATAAGCTGAGGCATGATATTGTTAAAATTGTAATTATTTCTGGAAGAAATTTCAGGTTGTTCGTGGTTGTTTATTTATTCATATTTTTTGTTTGGAAATGTAAACATTTTTATAATTAAATTTTACTTTTTTGCCCTAAAACAAAGAAAAATTTGGAGTTATTTTATTATTTTACTGTTCTGACCCACTTATCATAATAGAGTGTATGTGGCCCCTGAACTAAAATGAGTTCAACAACCCTGTTCTAAATAAACTTCACAGCCACAAACTAGTTATTATCATAAAGACAGTTTTAGATTTTATAATAGGTGTATTTTCTATCATTAACTATGAAGCAATCTTATTTTCAGTGTGACAGTTATTACAAGATAATTTCATATCCAGATTGCAACACAAAGGCTGAGAAATAAAATATTACATAAAACTGTGCCACAGAAAGCATCATTGTGGCGTACATTTTTCTTTTGACTTTGTGTTCACACGGTCACTGGATTCATTTTTATTTACTGCTGTGAAAGCAAGGTAGGAAATCAGAGAATACATGTCTGTTTTTGATTTGTTATTTAATGGTTTGCCAAAAATTGATGTTCTGAATGTAATGTAATTTTAATAATGTTGACGGTGTAACTAAAATTACGGAACTAAATTGCAACCGACATGCTGCCCCGAACAGTTTACGACAACAAAAAGATGCCAGAAAATCAATCCGTGCAGCGCCTACAACTCGGTTAAAAGTGAGTATATGGAAACATTTTGGTTTCTACGAAGTTGAGGGGAAAGGGGAACTGGACAAGGCTACAGTATTTGCAGGGTGTGTAGAGGGCCTATGAAGTATTTTGGGAACACAACGAACATGATTAAGCATGTTCATCTTCCCGTTGGTTCTTTGCAATCTAATATGTTGCCAGGTACATGTATAACCTTCCAGTTGACACATTTTTGTTGTCTCAATAAAAGATAATGAAAGCAAATTCATCAGCTTGTTTTCATCATGGATCATTAGAAATGCATTTAGTTTTAAAAATAGCAGTGAGATTAAGATATTTTTCTCATACAGTGAGAAAAATATTAATTATCGCGGGGTGCATCCATAATCGTTTATAATCGGATCGTAACCCTCTGAATCGGAATCGAATCGTCAGGAAACTGAAAAAATGTCATTTTGTACTTTACATTTTTGCTTTAAGAATTGTCCTGTTTTCACACACACACACACATAAATATGTGTGTGTGTGCTCTTAGATCATTTGTCTTGCATCTTTCATGTTGTATTTTTTGCAAATTGATGTTTATGTTTTCATCATTTTCCATCATATAACATGTTTCACGATGTTGTAGTTTGGTCTTTCGTGTCATCTTTGTCTTGTTTCTTCCTGAGGCTACATTAATCGTTTTTGTTTTGGTTTTTTTTTGCCTTCTCATATCTTTTATGTAATTTTCACATTGTTTTGTCTTATGTAATTTGTGTTTTATTTTGCCTCATTTTCTTCCTTGTGATGACAATTTCATTGACTGGTTTGTTACATCATTTACAAATAATTAAAATCCACAACTAACCACATGAAATAGCACATCGTATGTCAGTTCCGCAAAGTTTCAAGAAAATGACAAGAAAAAGACTATTATATGTTAATTTGACATAGTAAAAATATAAAAGCACTTAATAATAACTAGTTTTTAATGATTATTATTAATAAAATACTACCATTTAATATTAATTTAAACATTTAATGTAAAAGCAGTTGTGAAACAGTAGAAGTTGGATGTGACTTCTCAAAGATCTCAGCAGGAACATATTTTCTGATTCACGCTATTGTGACTTCAGCACTCTTACTGGAGAGGTTTTAGGACCGACATTTAGTAACAGCTTCTACAGTTAATTGGTTTAATGGAAAAGTGTCAATGTGAAGCTGAACTGTGAAAAAATCCTGCTGAACTATGTGCACGAGAGGGAAGTACTGTTCAGGCCTATCGACAGCTCTGATTGCCTCAGACAGCTGTCAATCTGTCATCCTGTCCTGTGAGAATCAGCTGGTTTCCTGTCGTCTGACTGAATCTGTCAACTCATCAAAGCACCTCACCATAGGCTAATGCACATTGTATGTTGTATGTAAGACCAAAGCTGATCATTATAATAACCCCTCCCCTCCCTCCCGCACATACACCCCCGCTACCCCCTGCTGAGGTGGGGGGACAGCATCTGTGTTATCTTCTCCTATCTGCCCCTATTACCATGCACCTTCCCTGAAGCACCTGAAAAATGTGGGTCAACAATACATGGTAACCCCAATTTAGCCTTGAAAATGAAGGTCAATGCCCAAAGAACATGTCCAAGACCTTCCCAAGTTGCACCTAAATATCAAACACAAAGAGGTCAAGAGATTTGGTAAAGAGTGATTGTGTTGAATTGATGGACAGACAGACAGATACTGCAGAGTTCGAAAATACCCCTTTGGTATTGTTTTTTTTTTTAACGGACTGTAATCATGGATGTATTTATTAATTTACTGCCCTTTTACATCCAGAAAAAGGTGTTTGATCAGTTGACAAGAAATTCGGAATTAATGTGACTTGTCCAGTAGACAAGTGGACCTTGTATTTCTGTTAAAGTCAATAAAGCAATGTTACCTTATGGTTATAAAACTCCTCATTTGGTCTTGGTATGTCCAGCCAAAGCTCAGTAAAACCTCTGTAGAGATGACACTACAATTTGAAGGGATGTGAGAGGTGTACCTGCTCAGTTCTGCCTCCAGACGGTGCAGTTTGTCCACCAGAGATTTGCGTTCAACTCTCAGACTGTCACAGTCCTGCTGCAAACACACACACCGCTGCTGGAGTACAACACACTCCGCTGGAACACACCAATGCACAAACACACAAAGACACACAGAGTTTCATGAATATCTGAGAAAAACAGCTTCTTCAATGCTTGCTTAATATAAAAAGGCAAAAAAAAATTCATCATTGACATTTGTCGAGGGCAATAAAAGGAATAATCACAAAATGTAATAATTAGTTAAACAATAGCAAAGAAATCTGAACTGCAATTTAACATGAGCACACATTAGAAATATGCAAAAAATTCAGAGCATAGATTTTCCTTGCCTTTTTACTTGGTGTACGTGTAGTGAAAAAACAATTGTACCTGGACGCTCAAATAGCTTTAACATTTAATATATCAAATAAAATAAATGGTTATGGACATTTATTATCTTATAACTTCCTGGTATTTCAGGGCAAAGCGACACCTTTACCATGTAAGTGCACAAACAGCGAGCTGCTAAACACACTCAGCAGTCGTATGCTCACCCTGCAGCTGGGTGGCGCTGCTCTGCTGTTGCTGCTGTTGTGTGAAGGCCTCCTGGAGCCGGCTGATTTCCTCCTCATATCTGGCAGCTGTGTTCCTCCAGTGCTCAAGCTCAGTGCGGACACTGCCCAGGTCAGCCTGCAGGGTGGCAATCTCATGCTCCCGCTCTGCCGTGGCCGTCTCCATGGCATGTCGAAGGACAAGAATCTAGAGACATAAAGCAATGATGTCGCGTATTAAATTTAAGGCATAACACGTGAAAAAGCAAGGAGAAGGTAAAGAGGGACTGAGGTCAGTTAAGGGGCCATTAAGGGTCTTTTTATTCTTTATCATGTTTTATGGCACTTTAACTGTTGGTCTGTTTATTTTTGGCTAAGGATATTTATCACTATACTACTCTTCTGAAATGTACTTGAAAATAATGTTTATTTACAAAACAAACATGTTTAGCTGTTTATATCAAGTAATAATCAGGATTTGGTTGTTTAAACTTATGTATATATCTATTCACTGATTTAGTTATCTACCCAAATCTGTTTGAATTGGAAAATGTTCCTTCCGGTGCCAAATACTGATATGTGACTAAAATACAATTAATTAATTACAAGGTCAATAATTAATTGGATGAATGTTTTTAATCGAATCCCACACTAATAAAAATATAAGGCATTAAAATTGGGTATCAAATGATACCAAGTATTTTTAATTAATGAACTCTATGTACTTTAAGAAATTCAGTCTGTGATAAAAAAAAAAAAAAAAAAGGATTTCGGACTAAGCACCCAGTTCTAGTTAGGGAAGACTTAGGAGTGGGACAAAGGAGGACTAAAGAGTAGGGGGAGATGGATGAAGAGGTCGACAGGTGTGTGGATTGGATGTTACCTCCTCCTGGGCGGAGTAGAGCTCCTCTCTGGTGCTGCAGATGGTGCTCTCCCTCTGCTCCCTCAGAGCCTCCATGTCGGCCTGCAGCTTTCCAAGCTGAGCTGAACAAACACACCAAAGAACATCACGTCAAATATAAAACGAGGTTTATTCTTGTGTACTAACATTACATGCCACAGTAACAGTGGTGATGCAGACAAATTAGACACTAGGGTTGTGCTGTTGATGGTTACGCCGTATGAGTTCTATGTGAGCTCTGATTGGCTGCTTGAGTTAGTGAGGCCAGTGAAGAAAAGAAAACACGAAACTAACTATGACTAAGAACAGTTACTGTGGAGAATAGAATTAAAGAAAACCCTGCTGAGGCTCTAATAGTGTAATATGAAGGTGAAATCTGGTGCACAACTATAAATTGAAACCTACTTCACAACTTATATGCATATACAGTCAGTGTTGAGAGTAACACATTACAAAAGTAATACATTACAGTGACGGATTACCTTTTGCTGTAACACAGTAGTGTAAGGCATTACTAATCAATTTTCAGTAATATTTTACTGAGTACATGGTCAATAGCACTGTTGTTACAACACATTTTTCACCCACAATTTGCTCAAAATGAGAAACCCCCCCGCCAAAACAGCAAGACCATGAGACCTTAGGGAATCAAAAATGCAGCAGGAAAATTATATATCCTGTTGATGGTCAGCCAATGGGTGAAGATGACAGAAGACAGTACATTGGCAACATGGACGTATGTTCATTGCTAACCCTAAACCTGCTTTCAAGAAGCTAGTTAGCATGATCCCTGTGATCAGCAATGACAAGGTAAGCTTGCATTTCTATGAGTAGTTAGAATTTTTATCAGTTGCAGATTTATGTACCAGTGTCGTCAGCGCGGCGTTCCCTGTTTGAACATGTAAAATGTTGAAAAATATGCAAGTATTCCTGCTGGGATTCGACCATCGTAGACCATAGCATTACTTAGTGAGCTATCAGTCCACATGGACTTTGGGGCGCAAATTTATGTGTCCCAAGGCTCTCCTATTTCTTGTATTGGGGGGGGTTATTATTTGACATTTGGGGGTTCTACTGTGCACGCACCATTTATAATGACAGTCTGTATGTAACTCAAAAGTAATACAGGAGTCATGAAACGCATTACAATTATGAGACAGTAATATTGCAAGGTAAGGAATTAGTTTTAAATAAAAGTAACAAGTAATCTGTAATGTATTACAGTTGGGAAGTAACTTGCACAACACTGTGTATATATTAACAGCAGTGTGTGTGTGTGTGTGTGTGTGTGTGTGTGTGTGTGTGTGTGTGTGTGTGTGTGCATTGTACAAGTGTTGTGTTTAGAGCAGCAGAGGATTATTATTGTAAATGATTAATATATTGATTATTTTCTTCAATTTGATTAAACTTGTCCTTTATTGCAGAACCAGATAAAACAACGACCTCAAAAACTATACATGTAAAAGGATATATAAAAAATATCTATATAGAAATAACAACAACAGTACAAAAGTATATATAAAAAGATCTATAGATATAAACATGAACAAACAAGTCAAATGACATCTACAAACAATGTGCACTGCAGTCTTCAACACATTTGGATCCAAATTACTAACTTACAAACAACTTAAGATGGAACTAACATATGTACAACTGAAGAAATAAAGTCAAATATTTTTAATGTTTGTGTGAAAGCTTAAAAGTTTAAAGGAGTAAGTGATTGTTCTAATGAAGAAAAGTGAGCATATAGACATTTTCTGCCTTTTTGTCCTCGTCTCTTCTGAGCTATGCTCCATGTTGCTTGTGTTGATCTTGGCATCACATAGACTTCACAATAAGCGTCCGTGTGAAACACAACAGTGGAACCAAATATTAAGCAGCAGCAAAATTAACAAAACAAAGCTTCAATTCACAAAAATTGTAATTGAATACTTTTTTAAATTGATTTGAGTCGACTAATCTTTTCAGTCCTAGTTGTGTGTACACTCACTCTGCAGGTACTGGATCTGTTTGGTTGACTCCTCCGTCAGCTGAGAGTTACTTCTCCGCTCTTCCTCCAACAGAGCTGCAGACAGAAAAGACAGAAGTCAGCTTCAGAGAACTGATGAGTTTTTATTAGCGGTTGAGATAAACATGAGAGCTGTGGTGAGGTTAACAGGCAACAGAAATATTAGATACACTCTCAGCCAGTCTTGCTTCATTTCACATTCAACAGTCATTTTCCAGACACAAAGACAAAGAAAAAAGACTCATCTACAGTACGGCCCACTGTCTTAGATATAGTTTAGTTGTCCTTCTTCCCATACAGTAAGACAAATAAGGGCATAATCCAGTGCTTTGAAAGTTAACCCTTTAGGTGCCTGAGTTTTGTTTTTTTTTTTAATATTCAATTTTGATATCAAGATTTTAAAAAGCTGTTTGTTTCATTCAGTTATGTTGGTTGTCGCAATATTGCAACTTTGGCGCTTAAAGGGTTAGTAACTAAATTTGAGTGTGTCTGTAGGCATATCTATACAGTGTCCAACAGTAAATATATTTAAGTGTATTTGAAGAGCTAAAAGCAGTAGCTTAGTTTTTACCTTGTAACTCCAGACATTTCTGCTTGCCAGTGTTGGCTAATTCCTGGGCCAGCAGAAGCTCTCTGTGGAGATGATGGATGACCTGCTCCGTATCTCCAGGCTCTAGACCGGCCCGATGCAGCTCTGCTACAAACACATAAAGAGCACTCTTTTTATTCTACTGACGACCTGTGGTAGACGTATAATTAACAACTAATTCATTAAATCAAACAGACTGAAAAACAAGTGCATCTTTTAAAAACTGGAATTATTTCCCATTTGCATTTAACACATTTGTAGAACAAAAATGTACAAATATTTAAGGACGGTATGAATTAAAAGACATTTTTGCCATCAAACTAAATTCTCTACAAAATATTAAACTTCTTATGAAATTATTTGAAAAATATACAACACCAGTTGTTTTGAAAATCATGTCATTATTTCACTGATCTTTCAGTAAAGATCTCCTAATCAAATGAACCTATTAGTGAACTTTCTGTCCTTTATCTTTGAGGGAATCAGTGAAACGTCTTTAGGTTGGCATGTCGTTTAGTGAAAGTCTTGGTTCAGATTTCAGGCAATTAGATTAATTTCTAAAATCAGATCTTTTAACAATATTATTTGCAAATCTTCAGATCACATTTGTGTCTATATGAGTTGTGTGCCTAATAATAATAATAATAATAACAATAATAATGGATTAGATTTATATAGCGCTTTTCTATAACACGTACTCAAAGCACATACAATGGATTAATGAAATTAGTTAGTTTAATTAGTTCAATATTTGGGTTATTTCCAGCTTTGCCTCCACAGAAGCCTTCAGCATCTGTCCACATACTGTTGTCCACTGACCCACAGCCTTCTGTTGGTAACAGTATGGATGCTACGCAACAATTCCATCACTCTGCATTGGATATAGTCATTGACTTTTTTTTTAATCCAGCAATTGACCACCTCCAAGTGTGGTTTGGATCCAATTTGCAAATATTGCATTTCATGTATGTACATTTTTTTCTGTCCAGAGGTTCTAAAATCAAGCAGGGCACAATCTGAATATTCAAAAAAACCAAAAAGGATTTGGGCTGAAAGAATGTAAGGATATATTGTCATGGTTACCTTTGAGCAGAGCTAGTCTGTTCTGTGGTTCACTTAGGTCCTGATCATCCATGTTTCCGTCTGTGTAACACAGTTACATGAATTACCAAGTAATTACAGAGCAGATGTATAAAAGGTAAAAAGGTGAAATAATATAATAAAAAATACAAGGTCAATTTCAGCAGTTGCTGTGTTTTACTGACCTGACGTATCGTCACTGCTGCGATCTTTGCTTGGACTCAGTGTGTCTGACATGTCGGACTCTTTGGCATCCATCTGATTCCCTGCTCTCACACACACACACACACACACACGTGCGTACGTACGTTAGGGGATGAACATACCACTGACTTTCTAGCCAACACCATACCTTTGCTCCAACACCTCCTGTACCACATCCAACCTTGTTTCCAACCTTATACACAATACATTTCTGTACCAGGTGTGTGGCAGCTTATTTTCATTTGTAGGAAAATATTTGATACGGAGTGAAGATGTGAAGGAATAAAAAAAAGGTCATTAAGTGTATTTTTAATTAAATGGAAATCAGAATTTTCCCTACAATAACAACACTTTTTCCTATGTTAAATGAAGGGAAAGAAACTACACAAAGCATTTCTACTACCCTTAGTGTAATTTTGTTGTGGTAGAAATTGTATTGATCTTACTGATGATTTAGATATCAGTGTTTTCCCTAACATTATTGACATTAGAGCCCCCCCAGTGTCATTTCACAGAATCTGAGCAAAATTAAAAGTAGAAAAACTATGACCAGAGCCCTCTGCCATGCTTTTTCTGTCGTTTATGTTTGCATTAGTAAGATTTCTGTTTACAGTGAGATATTACTGAATGAATATACTGACTGTTGTTGAGATTTTTTAATGCCACACTGTAGATAATCAAAAAAGACACCACACTTATCACATCAGTGGTTAAACACGTTTCAGGTTTTTTTCTTTTTTTTGTAGAAAATATAAGACATGCATTTTTTTTTTTTTTAAATTATGGCAATGGTTTTAAATTTACAATTTGGGGGGAAAACCATAGATTTGTTTCCAGTGAGATCAGAGTGGATATACTAACTTACAAAGTTGAAAACTCACAAACTCACCATTAAAACTCTAAAACCACATTTAGTTATATTTCAAATAGAAATCGATTGAAATTGTTAATTTTCACGGTACAACGTTCATTCAATGACAACAATTTTGAGGACTGCTTATGGGTAAGTTTTCTTGCTTATAAATTCTTTTCTTCATAACACAGAGGATGAGATGAGTCAGGTCACACATATTCAATTGTACACAAATTCACTGCTGCTGGTTTATTGATACTACAGGCAGTACAGAAAATCTGTTCCTTTAAATATAATATAGTTTTAAGATCAAGGTGAGTATAATTATAATATGTTATGTCCAGGGACATCGTCAGATTTCTGAATGTAATCATACACATGATGGGTTCATATGTGGGAATGTGCTGAGACAGAATGTATTCCAACACAGAGCTGATGGCATGCCAAGTATTGTGTTTTTGTTCCCGGCTTATGCTCTTAGAGTAGCAAAGGCAGAGGTCAAATGTCAAGGGTCACTGCTGTAGAGTTCCTCCGTCAGCAGGTTTACCCTTTGTGAAAAGTAACTGACATGCCTGATACAGAGTTTCAATGAATATAGTCCATTGAAAGTCATCGTTTAGGGACAAAATGCCATAAAATTCACAGTTGCTGCCACTCTGTTTTATATATGCAGTGACATGTACATTTTTTGTCAGTAAAAAATTTTGGGTTTTGGATTTATGTATGATCAGTATTTGTAAAAGGTATCAGAATCTCAGAATCACCTATACAACAGTTCACTGTAATATCCCTCCATATCACATCAATACCAACATCATGTGCAACTATATTGTATATGTAAAATTATTATGTAAATGATATAAATGTACAGAAAAAGTAATAGTAGCAAATTCTCTTATATTTCATGTTTTATTCTTGAATGTTTCTCCCTGTCTTTCTCTTTGTTTGTTGTAATTTGCTGCTGCAAACATTGCAATTTCCCCACAGTGGGATCAGTAAAGTCCGATCTTATCTTATCATCACTCGGACGAGGGTTTCCTAGGCACTGTGGTGGCTTTTTGTCATTTGACTAACAATTCAGCATTTGTGCACTGTTTTGGCAGTACATTTTTGAAATATTCAAGATAATACGATGGCTCAAAGAAACATGAAACAAACCTACTCATTCATGAAGTGTACAATTCCAATCTGAATAATAATAATAATTCTAATGAGTTGAGTTCCTATAGTGGGTAAATCCAATTAAACCACTGAGGAGTTGTGTGGCTTGTTTCATTGTCAATGACCTGTTGGTGTTAATAAAGAAACCAACAGTAGTATTACTGTGTACCTTTGAGTCGGTCGGGGCTGGCCAGGATGTCGTCTTCTGCTGTCTGGTTGTTCTGCAGGTGAGCATCCATCACTTCTACAAACATAAGCACATATATTTACAGATTAAACAGATCTTGGTTAAATTTGTCTGGAACAGAATAAAGATTGTTCAGAGAGTTTTGCACCATAAAGAAAAATGTTGCTAAAGATTTAAAACTTTATTAACTTATTCGTTAAAATCGTAAATTGTTGTGTGTGGAAACAATGTTTTTTTCTTTCTTTTAAGTAAATTCCCAAATAAATTCAACTAAACACTTAGTAGAGAAAATAGTCTGAGAGAAGGACAAAAACCATTATTACATGATCCATGTGCAAAAATATTTTGTATGTAATTTGAGGTGCTCACAACGTTATGCTCCAGTTCACACACAGAAACCAAACAGCCTGAACATCTTAAACTATTTAACCAAGGTATAAATATTCTTAACTTGTATAAAAAAAAGTTTCTTCCACAGATTTGACTATTTTCACTTCTAAAAATGTTCCTGTGCTTACAAATGTCTAAAAATATGACTATTTTGCTTTTATTTACTGAAATGAAGAAAAAAAAGAAGTTTAGTTGATTTCTTACCATCAAAGTTGGCCAGTTTGTGAATTGAAGAAGTAACAGTTTCCTTCAGCTGTTTGACGGCTGCAACAAACACACAACAGATGAGTCAGTGAACGCATCAGGACAAATAATAAATAGTTCCAGCCTATGATGGGAAATCAACTCCTCAAGAAGTTATACCTGACAAAAAAATTTAAAAGAGCTTCCACATGATTTTCTTTTCGCTATAAATCCTGTGTGTTTCGCAGTGAGTGTGGAGGAAATAATGGTTGTATTAACAACATAACTATATCAACTGTATTAGCCACTAGTACAAGTGGTTACTAATTAACCCAACACTCTAAGTCAGGTTTTATCCTAAGAACCTATCCTATTCTCTGTTAGAAATACATGTTTCATAATTAGTCCTGAAATACAGTTACAAAGTGGGATCGGCTAATTCAGACAGCCCTGGTTCCTGAAAACTAACAGCTGACATTCTTCTACATCTGATATCTGTAGAAGACTCAACTACAACTCCCAGGTTGTATTTCACCAGCACACATCCAATCAGAGCACTTCAGATTGTGTTAAGCTTTTTCTCCTTTGCAACAGTAACTGACTGGTGAAAAAGAAAAGTGTAAATAATTCAATGTGGTGCTGGGAAAGATGAAAAGTAGATGATGTGATTGAGAGTTCAGTACAGGATAGAGTCCAGAAGATATATGAATGTATTCAGAGATGGAATGTGCCACTTAGTGACAACCTCTGAGGCTGAAAGATGAAGTGAACACGAAGCGCCAAAACCCGCAGTTCCTTAAATATCCACATGATTATGACTCAAAATCCCCATGGTTATGCATCTTTAAAGGAAAGCATGTTGACAGCCCGGTATAAAAGAAAAAGGTTCTGCCTCCATAGCTTTTAAATCATTTTCATGATGATTGCATTCTCTATATTTTGACATTCTAAAAAGTGGTCTGGTGGTTCTTTTGTGAATTGTAGTAGCATTTGTGTTTGCTGTTAGCTCTTTGATCAACAGGAGTGACTGACAACTAGCTCACCTGCCAAGTACGACCTTTCAGAGCTTCTGTTTACTGAAAAACAGACACTCAACTGTAATGTGGTAAATAAATTACTGACAAGACTGGAAAAGATTTGGTTTTGTAAATGTTTCATAAAGTTAACCAGTACCATTTACAGTTAAAGTCAGTTCATGTTAGCATTAGCTCACCCATCACCTGTCACACTCCATCTCTGCCTTTATGTATAAAGATGAGCAATTTTGACTAAAAACAAAAGACAACACCCTAACTGGAGACTCAAGACTTCAAAATGGCGGTGACATAACAGGCGCTACTTATGATATTTGGCCTAGGAATTCTGCTTAGTTGATATTACTGCTATTAAACCTAACCATATGGGCGATTGTCTACCAAGTGGCTGTGTTGGCAGTATAGACTGTGTTTACAGTTTTTTCAGTTTGTGAGTTTTCGCTTGGTGAGTTTCACACTTCTGCCAGTCTTCACCCTCTTATCCAGAAAGTCACTTCTTGGTCCAAAAAAAACCTAACCACCAAAATTCCAACCAAAGCTTCAAACCCACAGTCCACAAGTCAAGAAGTTTTTCTTTTCCTTGTCAAGATCAAGTATCAAAATAATAATAATACAGTATTATTCTGAAAATGTGCACCACTGAACAGCAGAAATGCATGTTTGTACTCACGCGGACATTCAATCAACTGTTGGATTCTAGTCGAGTCTCCTCCACTGTTAACATGACAGTTGTCTGACAGAAAGACAGAGATCTGGCATTATGGAACTATCAAATGGCAGCTGACCTTCACAGAAGACAAAACCACACAAAGAAAATGGGACTCGAGACGGAAATTAGCCGCATAGCTATAATCTCTCGTATTTACAAATGTTTAAATGTTTATTGATACGCACTGTCCCATTTTAAAAATCAATCAATCAATCAGAAACAGATAGAGATGGTAGAGGAAGGTATACACATATTGATGCACAGACAGACAAGCAAGGCAGAAGTCAGAGTAGAACATGGCAGGTGTTTCCAGACCAGAACCTCTGGACAAACGTCACAGTAATGGCAGACAGACAATAAGACAGCATCAACATCACATCCAACCATCTCACTGTCCCAATGGAGAAAAGGATTTCTGAATCGTCTCTAATTTCTACTGACTGAAACATGAAGGTTCAACAATTTTCCTGTTTAGCCAGTGATGGGAAAATTTCAGAAAAGCTCACAGAATGTCAGCAAAATGACATGTTGAACAAAAGTCATCTAACTTTCAGCCAGCTACAAGAAAATGTGTCAAGAAATGACTCCTGTAACATAGTGGAGTTGTAAGGCATATCCAACACTGGAAAGTGACCGTTCATGTGCGATTCCTGCACTACTTGTTACCAGTGTTGTGCAAGTTACTTCCAAACTATAATCCAGTACAGATCACTTGTTACTGTTATTTAAAAGTAATTCCTTACCTTACAATATTACTGTATCAGAACTGTAATGCATTACATAACTCCTGAATTACTTTTGAGTTACATACAGACCCTCGTCGCACGTTACTGTAATGTATTACTTTTGTAACGCCTTACTCCCAACACTGCTTATTTCTACTAGGACAGACTGACTGTTTTTATTAGGTCTTTCTCTTTTCATTTCAAGTCTCATCTGCCATTCAAATGTAACTGTCCAACATTTTTGTACTTGTTTTTCAAAAAGGTCAGGTTTTAGTTGACTTTCTTATTCCTGATAGTTCACCCAACCAATATGAAATAAGCAATTCTTGGTTCTAAATGATCTGGACTAAGATTAAACCCTGCCTCTGAAGTGGCCCATCAAATTCTTCAAAAAGAACCAAAGCAGCACCAAAGGAAAAAAAAAAAAAGAACACAATGCACATGTGAACATGTCAACCATCCTGTTTGATTAGTCTGTTCAAAATATAAAAAACACAAAACAAGTCTAATGTGTCATGCATTTGGAGTTTTTGTTGCTTTTACTGCCCATTCTACCAAACTTGTGCCAAACTGTGCCGTGAACCAAACCATGACTTATGGTAACTGTTACACTCCTACAAATAAACACTCCAGTTAACGTTAATTGTGAAAATGTTATTATTTAACTTTAACTGAGGATGTCTTTGGTTTAATTGCCCTTCTTTTACTGGCTTATGTGTGACTTCTAAGCATGACATAATCTTTTAACCACCACAACTTAGAGTATCGATATCTGCGCGGGGGGGGGGCAAACCACAAAAGCAGGCAAAGGCAGAATGCAAAAAGAAGTAAAAAAACAAAGCTGTGGCACAACAACGTCAAAGAGGTGCAGAAGGGATGTATGACAAGTGCTGGCTTAAAAAATAAAAAAGAATTGCCAGGTGGTCATGTATGGATATGAACAGGGCAGGTGGCCTCAGACCAGCCAGAAACACAACACACAACACAACAAGAAGAAAAAAGAAAATAGAGGCAGAAGACAGGCTATCTGCAGATAACCGTACCACTGCACACTGACAGGGGCTCAGAGATGATGACTGATTATTATTGTAAGAGTCTACATAATGTTTTTAAGGACAATGTTACATACTTTTGAGTATTATTTTAGTTATTATTTTGTTCTTCTGTAAACTTTCTACACCGCTGCACCACAAAGTTAGACCTAGTCATCATCATGATCATCAGTCTACCATCACTGTCTTCCTCTTTCCCAGCTGCACCATCATCAGTGTCTGTATCATCATCCTCGTCTTCCTCCTGGGTCTCAGGCATCTGCTGGCTCTGTTTGTCCTCCACAGGCTTCTCTACAGGTCCATGGGGGACAATGTCCACATCTGTCATGTGACCACATCACATCATATATACCATGATTGTTCAGAACAGAGTTAAAGATATGTCGCACAAGTGGCTTCTGTGAGAAAAGTGTGCAGACAGTGCCAGCGTTCAGATTCAGTGTCAACCCAAAGGCAATCAGTGACCAGAGGCTCCAGAAGAAGAAACACCAAAGCAGTAGATGGTTTGGTGACTGTGGAAACAGCCCAAATTACCCAGAAACCCCTCCAACTAGCCCTCCTCAGTCCGTCAGAGAAAAAAACCAAACCAAAGTTTCATCTAAAGTAGTGCTGCCACTAGCGACTAATTTTCTAACGATTAATCTTTCGACTAATTTTTCGATTAGTCGACTAATCTAAACGACTATTTTTTTTTTA
>JAPQRQ010000022.1:9708928-9719264 GCA_037367365.1 Apogon talboti | reverse complement strand
CGACTAAAAAAATTGTCGTCGACTAATTTTCATGGTCGATTACGTCGACTACGTCGACTAATCGCGGCAGCACTAATCTAAAGACCACCAATCACCCCACAGGTTTGGTGGTGCTGATCTCACAGGCTGGAGCTGCACACAACAGGACACCAGGACAAAAGACAAACTTGGATCCAGAAACCATCAATAGAAAAGAACAGCAGAAGTATAACAATTGTCAGAACTGTTGTAAAACATGGCTTTATAGGATCAATGCAACACATATCAAAACGCCTTATGTAACAACCTGAATCATCACAGATCAGTCTGATGTGCAATAATCCATTATCATTATTTTCAGCCACATGACGACAACAAAAAAGCATTCCAGCATCTAAACCATTCAAAAACCTGACAAATACCCTTTATATCCATTTCTAAAGGTTTTTTTCTGCCCAGTTTGGTCTCTCTCATTTTGTGAAATTCCTCACAGACAAAGTATCAGGGCTGCATATTCAAAGGTAAAAAAAACAAACAAACAAAAAAACAGGACAAATATGCAAAATATACCTAGAGGAGAACTTGTTTAAATGACCATTTTAAAATGTGAATTTACTGTCAATTTTTGCATCAGGAAAAATCCTTGTTATTTTACTGCTCCAAAAGTGAAATATCTGACTTTGACACCAACCTTTCAAAATGTATGTGGTGTGAATATCCGTGTTTACTCAGGACATTCTGTAGCCTCAAGGCTAGATTTGCAGCTTTGCAAAAACTAAAGAGATGACTTTAATTAATATTCTGGCTTTTCCAAGGTTTTCACAAAGGTCAGAACGCTGCTGAATCAGAATGATTTCAGTCAGGTTGAACAAATATTGTACTAGACAACTGGTGTGCAAATGACCCACAAATCCATGTATCCTTCTGATGGTTTGTTCATGCGCCTCAGTGAAATGACCTTGACTTTTACAATGGAACCAACACCGAGTTTCCAACACTAACATGCTCTGTAAAGAGCAGAACAGTGAATTTTCACACGAGTTTAGCACCTGACATTTTCAGAAAGAGCCAGACTTCCATTGAAGATGCACAGACAGACAGATGAACAGAGAGCAAGGAGGACAGTGAGCAACAGGAAGTCACATGGACACCATGCAGGAGGCTGTCATGCTGGATTAATGCAGGGGGGAGGAGGTAAAGTTAGCATTCACGCAGAGACAAATAGCAGCGGTGTGAAGACGATGGCGACGTGTGGACTCACCCAGACTGTTGTTTTCTTTAATACTTTTCTCCTGCAGTTGTTCTAACCGCACTGTAAATAACAACAACAACAGGAGAGAAAGGCGATGACTGACAGGAAGTCATCTCCCAACCTCTAGTGGCTGCAGGAACTCTCATGGCAATCAGTGAGTTTAATATGACGGCTCACAGAGTGCAGTGTGTTAAGCATGTTAGTTAGGACAGTTGGTATTTGACAGGGGTGCTCGATCTGTAAAATCTGTATAAATCTGACCTAAATCTAAAACTTTTTTTTTGTTAAACTAACAGAAAGAACAGGACTTCCATCCCCACAAAGGACGCAAACTCTCACTGTTTATTCAAAAATAAAGACAATTGTACTGATGGCCATGGCTCAGGAGGTAGAGCGGGTCTTCCAATAACTGAAGGGTTGGTGTTTCGAATCCCGCTGTGTCCTAGTCATGTGCCGTTGTGTCCTTGGGCAAGACATTTCACCCACCTTGCCTGTTACTACTGTGAATGTTTGCTGGTGGTCAGAGGGGCTGTTGGCACGTATTGGGGCTGTGGCTACAAACATAGTTTACCACTTACCAGAGTGTGAATGTGAGAGTGATTGAATAATGGATCCATTGTATGCGCTTTGAGTATGCATTAATAGAAAAGAGTTATATGAATCTAATCCATTTTATATAGTTAATCTAAAATCCATTTCACACATTTCCCAATCATGAAATTGGTTCAGCAAAGAAATAATCTAGTCCAGTTTATATCTTTTTATAAATCCATAAGTCAAAAAACTAAACACTTCGAACTACCAAAAATATACCCAAAAATAGAGGCCCAAAGCCTTTTTTTGTTTCGTATCCTTTTGTTTGGTAATGGCACATGCCTGGCTATACAATACTTTTACCATGCACAAATATTTAATATTGGGTCATTGTCTGCAATAGATAAATGAGAAAGTCTGAAGTATTTGCCTCATTTGTTGAACTGGGAATTTGTATGATAAATCCCTTCATGTCACATTGTGGTACAATGTGTAGAAAAAGTGTAAATTCTTTCAGGCATCACGATGCCATCACTGTGGACGTTTCAGTGGCTGTGTGTCTGTTTTGGTGTGTATGTACCCTGCAGGGCAGCAAGCCTCTCATTGGTGAAGTCATTATCAGCCTGCAGAGCTTCAATGCGCGCCTGGAGAACCTGCTCCTTTTCCTCCATCTCCTCGATCCGCAGCTCCAACTCCCTCTTCTCCGTCGCTCCTCGCTGGGTCAGCTCCTCTTGCCGACCCTCTGCCAGCTGACGGGGAGGAGGAGGTGGAGGAAGACGAGGGCGGAGAAACAAAATGAAGACAATAACAAATAAAAGGAGAGTGAGAGGGAGAGAAACCATGCAGACATGAGACCAAATTCCATGTTTTGCAGTCCTGTCCATTAAACAGGACATGTTTTTTTCTCTGCACCTTGATCTTGTCTGTGAGCTCTTTGATCTCGTTGACAGCGGCATTGTATTTATTGGCCAGTTCTCTCAGCTCCTCCTGACTCCTCTCAGACATCTCCTTCAGGTGTGTGCATTCGTCTTCCGTGTTACTGAGGGAGCGCTGACCAACAAACAAAGAAATACTAAGAACAAAAGAGCCAAACTAAAGAAATTCTGAATACAGAAACACAGCAAACACTTGACAACACAATAAAGGTAGATCAACTTTATAAATTAACAAAAAAAATCACTGAGTAAATAATTGTGTCTTATGTTTTTCATCTGTGTTGGAATATTTGAACATAAACTTAGTCGTGTGAATGTAACCTCGGTCTCAGATCTGCTACATTCCTATGAGCTGTAGCTTGGATGAAGAAAATAGTTTTTTGCCAATAAAAAGTTGATGTGAGAAAAAACGTTATAGGTGTTAGAGGTGTTGTTTTCAGTCAATATGAAGATTACAATACGAGACATGAGGGGAAAACACTGAGGTATAAAAAGGGAAAGGCTAATCTGGGTAATTTGTTAGAAGAAGTACATCAAGGGAGCACAGGAAAACTACAAAATTGTGGAAAGCCTCAGTTAAATTCTTGACAGTGACGAAAAAAATGTATGAACAATGTCAAAAAAGCTGTGCAGATTGAGGTGCTGTGCTTTCCCAATGAATGTGGTATTGGCTGTTTTACATTTATCTTACCTCGACCTCTGACAGCTTCCGGACCACCTCAATCTTCTCCTGTAAGACTCTCCTCAGAGACTCCTTGGCTGTTGTCTCATAGTTGTGTTTGTCCTCCTGAAGAGCCAGGAGTTCCTTCCGGATGCCGTCCTCTGTTTGGGACTGATGAGCAGACCATTAAGTCAGTGAGGGGTTTCATTTAGGGGGACAGTTTCAGACAGATCCATGCAGCTGTGTTACCTTAGAGTAAGCCTGAAGCTGACTGCCCATGACCTCTAGTCTGGACAATAGACGATCCTCATCGATCAGAGCCTGGAGCAAAAAATAAAGTTACACATAGTTTAAATCAGTGGAATTTTTCCTCCTTGAGTAAGAGACTATCTGTCACAGGCATAAAATATCACTACAATACTCTACAGAAAATGAAGCTGCAACCTTATTTCTGCATCTGCTTCAAAATCTTACTAAAACCCTGTGTCATGAGGTGGAGATGTGTGGTGGCATCCAGCCAAGAAAAAAGAAGAAAAAAAAAAACAAGCAGTGAGAGTTAACTTAAAGACTTGACCTAAAGCCACTGTGTTGCCTCAGGAAAAGAACTGTCACTGATGTTTTAGTCACTTGTTACCTTTGTCATCTTCACCCTCATCATAATTTGGCTTGCTTTGCTACTTTGTTTGCTTTAGAGGAGTTTTTAATTTGTTCAGTACCTGTATCCTGCAGAGATCTAATTCAAAATAGCAGCATGCAATCTAATAACTAGATATTCAGTAAAAATTTGTTATGAGTGTAATGTCTAGTCCTAACATGTGCACAAAATCCCTCCTCCCACTGCTAAAATAAATCCAGGGAGATTTCCTATGTGTGGACCAAGTGCAGAGGGTTGTATGGTACCTGCCAACTGCTCTCCGAGGCCTCCTGTGTGGTGGCTAACAGACGCTGCAGAGTGGCCAGCTTCTGCTCCAACATCTGCTCTCTGTGTAAAGCCTCCTGAAGACAGATAAAATGACATCAAAGATAATAATAATAAACCAATAAACCATTCACCACATTTTATACAGGTCCACAACAATGTCAAATGAAAAATAAACCCTGTATTTTATTACTGGAGTTCCTCAGATTGTCCAGTAGGAGTCAGTGTGTTACCTGTAGATACTGGGAGAGCTGAAACAGTTCCTGAGAGTACATACTGGGAGTGTTGGCTGCAACCTACAAAACACACAAACCACATTAGCATGCTGACATCAGCCTGGAGATAATTCAGCCTCAAGTTTATAACTGAAGGTGAAGAAGCAAATAATAACATCAAACCACACACACAGAAAAACACAGGACTTGGTTTTTGTTGAATCCACTACAACAGCAGCACACACGATATGTTCAATCACATCTGATCTGATTAGATCTAATCGCTCCAATAAAAAAGATTATAAAACAAGGGAAGCAGGCTTCCTGGTTTAATTCTCATACCCGCCAACGAAAGCAGCATACCCAAAAACTTGAGAAAGTCGTGTTTTACAATACTGAACACCATTCAGCCTGGCAGGATATTCTAAATAACTACAGGTTACTTTGTTCTGCTTGAGCAGCTTATTATTCATCACTAATAAGAGGAAAATAAGAACAATCACAGGTTTCTTTTCAGTACTATAGCCAGACTGACAAAGAGCCACAGTGCATATGAGTCTAGTATTCCTGCAACCCTCCGTAGCAATGATTTTATGAATTTCTTCAATAATAAGATGGCCTCATGTCCTCCACAAATTGTAGTCCACCTTTGAATCCTTCACACCCAGAAACCAGAGTTGACTCTTGACCCATTTGGTTCTATGGATTGCTTTTCTCCCGTAGAGTTTAATCAGCAAATTTCGATAGTCTCTTCATCCAAACCATCTGCTTGTCTGTTAGACCCAGTTCCAACAAGGCTCATTAAATATGCTTTACCTTTCCTTAGCAGCAACCTCCTTGATATGATTAACCTGTCAATATCAAGAGATAAAACTAATGACCTCCTGTCCTCCAGAAATTCTAGCCCATCTTTAAATCCTTCAGATCCAGAAACCACAGAGTTGACTACTGAACCATTTGGTTATAAGGATTGCTTTTCTCCTGTACAGATCAGTCAGCTCGTTCCAATAGCTTCTACATCTAAACAATCTACTTGTCTCTTAGACCCAGTTCCAACAAAGCTCATCAAAGGTGCTCTACCTTGACTTAGCAACCATGTCCTTGATATGGTTAACCTGTCAATATCGACAGGCTATGTACCACGGTCCTTTAAAGTAGCTGTAATCAAACCGCTTCTTAAAAAGCCCAGGCTAGAGCCATATCAAATCTTCCATTCACATCTAAGTTTCTGGAGAAAATAGCCAATCAGTTATATGAATTCCTTTAAGCCAACAGTCTTTTTGAGAATTTCCAGTCAGGAACATCATAGCACAGAAACAGCACTGGTCAAAGTTACCAATGACCTTCTTATGGCTTCAGACAAAGGACTTGTTTCTATAATGGTCTTATGAGATCTTAGTGTGGCATTCGACACTGTCGACCATCACATCCTCCTGCAACAATTGGAACAATCAACTGGTATTAAAGGAACTGCATTAATGTGTTTAAATCCTGTCTAACAGATCGTTTTCAGTTTGTCAATGTTAATAATGAATCCTCTCAGTGCACCACAGTTAGTCATGGAGTTCCTCGAGGCTCAGTTCTTGGACCAATACTTTTAATCTTATACATGCTTCCTTTCCGTAACTTAATACGGAAAAAATCAATTTGTGCTGATGATACCCAACTATATTGATCCATTAAACCTGATGAAGCCAATCAGCTAACTAAACTACAGGAGCATTAAAGATATTAAAAACTGGATGAACATCTTTCTGCTGTTCGACTCAGGCAAAACTGATGTCATTGTGCTTGGCCCAAAAAATGCTAAGGATGCAGTGTCTAGCAAAGTCGTCACCATGGATGGTATTACCTTGGAGCTCAAAACCACTGTGAGGAATCTAGGCATTATTTTCTATCAGGATTTATCATTTAACTCACACATTAAACTGATTTCTAGAGCTGCCTTTATTTATCTGTGAAATATTGCTAAAATCAGGCATATTTTCAGAATCAGAAAAAACTTTATTTATCCCCAAGGGCCAATTAAGAAGGGTGAAGAGTGACACAGAAGAGCAACAGGGAAAATAAATATATAAATATTACAAAAAACAACCAAAAAAAAACTAAAAACAACAGCTAAGATTACAGTAAAGCAAGCAATGAAAGCAAATATATTAAAAACCCATAGAAAACAGCAGAATGAGCAGTAGTAACAACATCATAGTAAAATAGCACGTGGGCATTATGTTATTGTACAAGAGGCCATATTGCACAAGGCTGAACTATAAAAATGTAGAAATTATTGTAACCCCTTGGAGTTAAGAAGGAGGATAGCATTCGGCACAGGCTGGACAGCGGAACCTGCGACCAGATGGCAACCATTCAAATGCTGAAAACAGAGCATGCGTTGAGTCATTAAGAATGCGCCGAGCCAGGCCAATTGCCTGCTGCTCGTACACAGTGCTCAGGTGGCGAGCAGGAAGTCCAATTATTTTAGAACACACCTTCACAATGTTGTGCAGGCGGTTCCTGTCCTGTAGGGTGATGGAGAGATACCAGCAGCACATAGAGGACACTAAAGCACTTTCAATGAATGTATAATAGAATGTCAGCAAGATGTTATTGCTGACAGAAAAGGAGTTCAGCTTCCTGAGTAAATGCATCCTCTGGTGGCACTTCCTCAGGATTCCCTCAGTGTTGGAGGAGTACCTCAGTTGGTTGTCGAGGATGGTACCCAGGTATTTATACTCCTCAACAGTCTCCACCGGAGAACCGCAGATGACAGTGGTGACAGCCGATGCCAGTTCCCTTCGGCTGCTGGAGAAGGTCACCACCATCTCCTTGGTTTTGCTGATGTTCAGCTCCAGGCAGGAAGAGTCACACCACTCTACAAACTGAAGCAGAGCAGGTCCATGGTGTAAGGAGGAGCAGGACAGGAGAGACAGGAGAACTGTGTCATCAGCAAACTTAACTAGGTGACAGTTGGGCTGTGTGGATCTGCACTCATTGGTGTACAGTATGAAGAGTAGCAGAGAAAGCGCGCAACCCTGTGGGGAGCCAGTGGAGGTGGTGAGGAGGTCGGAGAGGTTATTGTTAATCCGGACTTGCTGGGTTCTGTTGGTGAGAAAGTCCAGGATCCAGAGTATGAGCTAAGACTGCTCATATTGAAGTTCTGGTGAAGTCTCTCTGCCAGGATGTGGGGTCGCAGGGTGTTGAAAGCAGAGGAGAAGTCTGCAAAAAGGAGCCTGGTGAACGTGTTGGGAAGGTCCAGGTGTTTGTTAATGGTGTCAATGATGAAGGCTTTGGCATCATTGACCTTTATGCCTTTGATAAGCAAACTGGAGCAGGTTGAGTTGTGAATCGGTCAAGGAGAGAATTGCTTGACAAGCCTCTCCACGGCCTTCATCACCTGGAAGGATAGCGCCACTAGCCAGAGGTCATTCATGGTCATGGGGGTGCTCCTCTTGGGGATAGGGATGATGGTAGAGTGTTTCCAACACTTGGGGACAGTTCCAGCACTGATGGAGGTCTGGAACAGGTAGCGGAAAACACTCCCTAACTGGTCGGCACAGTGTCTGAGGACCTGGCCACTGATGCTATCAGCACCAGGTGCACTGTTAGCCTTAGACCTCTTGAGGGTCTTTTAACACAGAATGATGCAGAAAAATTAATCCATGGTTTTATTACATCCAGATTACTGTAATTCACTTTTCTCAGGCTGTCTCAAAAAGTCTTTAAAGACCCTTCAGTCAATCCAGAATACTGCTGCCCATGTACTGACCTGAATCAGTACCAGAGACCATATTTCTCCTGTTCTCTGCACTGGCTCCCTATAAAAGCTAGGATAGACCTTCATGGCCAGGCACCTACATATCTGAAAGAGCTCTGTTCCCTACAATTCATCTTGACCACTACGCTCTCAACATGCAAGCTTACTGGTGGCTCCTAGAATCTTTGCTGGGAGAGCTGGTGGATCAGTGACTGAGCAACAAAGGTGGTCTGTTTCAAATGCGGACTGCGCTTCCAAGTTGATGGTTTTTGATTGCTTCAAAGTTTCTTCTTTTTTTCAGAAGAAAAACGAGGAGTAAATTAAATGGAGCTTTTTAACCTAATTGAACTGTGGACTTTATCATCAACATGCCTCGAAAAGGTGAGGATGATTTTGTCACCCTTTCCGTGGTTCATGAGTTGTTGGAACAGCAAAAAGTTTTTTTTTACACAGAACTACTGGAACAATAAGAAAAAAACTACAGATCTTGCCTGCATATGATTGTTGACTCAATGTTTTCCCGCATGGACAGTCTGACTAAAGATGTCCTGAATATGTCTAAAGACTTGAAAGATCTTAAAGCAAGCGTCCAGTTTTCACAAGCTGACTTGGATGAAATCAAAACCACTATAGCCTGCAGTTCTGAAAAAATAGAAGTCATTTTTGCAAACTATGCTGACTATCAAACTTCTATAAGTAATATGTCTACAAAATTAGATTATTTCTATAATAAATCAAGAAGAAATAACCTAATGATTGATGGAGTACCTGACAGTAAATCTGAATCATGGAATGAGACAAAGATCAAGGCTAAGAAAGTACTCTGTGACCACCTTAAAATAGACCCCAAGCTTTTCGAAATTGAGAGAACTCATCATGTTGGACAATATGCCCATACTGGTCATCCTAGATCCATTATGACAACTACTTTGTTAGAAATATAAGCAAGAAATCTTAAAGAGAGCAAAATTCCTCAAAGGCACTAACATTTTCATCAATGATGACTTCAGTGAAAATGTCTGCATGAAAGAAAAAAAAAACTGCTACCTCAACTCAGAGAGGAGAGGAAGGGGAATATTGTCTCTCTGAAATATAACCAACTAGTTGTTCACCCTCCCAAATCCAGATCAATCCCCACTACTTAATGTTTCATGGCAAGGCAAATTTATTTGTATAGCACATTTCATTTCACAGTGCTTTACAAAAATAGAAAAGAGACAAGTTAAAAACACACAATTACAATGAATGCTTAATCATGCTTTATCCACAGGTGCGAATCATTTGTAAATATGTTACTTTGGGTATTTTTTTTCTTAGATTTTCTTCATTTTTTTTCTGTGTATGTCCAGTCTTACAGAGTATCTAATTTTAGATTTAGTTTTTAATCCACATGAGATTAATGATAGTAAGTTTATGAGGTTCAACAATTGTGTTGATCCTGATATAAATTTCCCTATTTCCTCCTCCTGGAACCGTCACTTTATCGTGGTGGAGGAGTTTGAGAGCCCAAATGACCCTAGGAGCTATGTTGTCTGGGGCATTTTGCCCCTGGTAGGGTCTCCCATGGCAGATTGGTCCTAGGCAAAGGGTCAGACAAAGAACGGTTCAGAAGACCTTGATGCAAAACAATAGCAAGATTCCGTGTACCCAGCCCGGAGGGTTACCGGGTTCCGCCCTGGAGCCAGGCCTGGGGCCGGAGCCCGTGAGCGAGCGCCTGGTGGCCGGGCCGTTGCCCATGGGGTCCGGCTGGGCCCAGCCCAAACCGGATACATGGGCTCGTCGCCCTGTGGGCCCACCACCCACAGGGGGAAGCAGAGGGGTCCGGTGAAGTGTGGATTGGACAGCAAACCAAGACGGGGCCTTGGCGGTCCGATCCTCGGTTATGGAAACTGGTTATCGGAACATGGAATGTCACCTCTCTGGTGGGGAAGGAGCGGGAGCTTGTGGTGGAGGCTGAGCGTTACTGGCTAGATATAGTCGGCCTCACCTCGACACATAGCGTCGGCTCTGGAGCCCTAGTCCTTGAGAGGGGTTGGACTCTCGCCTTTGCTGGAGTTGTCCCGGGGGAGAGGCGGAGGGCAGGGGTGGGC
>JAPQRQ010000022.1:9686991-9699128 GCA_037367365.1 Apogon talboti | reverse complement strand
GGGCTGGTTCAGTGAATGGTTGGAACCAATACATGGCAGGACTTTTACTCTATGAAGCTGGGATTACCCAACACTGTTTAAGAGTAAGCTTAAAACTTTCCTTTGGGATGAAGCTTATGGTTAGGGTGGCTCAGGCTGCCCTTAGTTATGCCGCTATAGGCTTAGACTGCTGGGAGACTCATCATGATACACTGAGCTCTTCTCTGCTACTCCTACCTGATCTCCTCTCTCCTAATCTTCTCTATTCACGCACCAGCAAATACATGTTATTGACTTGACGTCTTCCCCGTAGTCTCTGTGCTTTATGTCCTCACAGGTTTTCCCTGGTTTTTCCTGCTGTGGTCCAGCTCCCCTCCTGCCACCATCATCATCGCTCATTTATCCATATAATTGTGATAGTATTTATTATATAGTTACATAGATGGTAGAAATTTCTATTATTTGTAATACCAGTTGTAGTAGTAGTACATCCACTGGTAATACTTGTATTTGTAGTAGTAGTAGTAACAGTTATGGACATTTGTTCTAGTTACTGGTAATTATACTAACACCAGCTATTCTACTTTTTAATAGTTCTAGTTCAGTTTGCTGTGCATCCTTGTGTCTCCCCCTATTTCCCCCCCCTTCCCAAATCTTTTCTCTCTCTTTTTCTCTTGCTTTACCCTCTCTCTTTAACCCCAACTGGTCAAGGCAGACAACCATTCTCCAGGAGTCGGGGTCTGCTCGAGGTTTCTGCTTGTTAAAAGGAAGTTTTTCCTCGCCACTGTTTGCTCCTGGAGGATTCTGTTGGGTTTCTGTAAATTGGCTTGAGAGTCTGGTTTACACCAGCTCTATATGTAAAGTGTCATGAGATAACTTCTGTTATGATTTGGCGCTATATACATAAAATTTGATTTGATTTGAAGTATTTGTCTGAAGAAGAGTTTAAAACCAGAAATAACTGACTTTTACATTCTTTTCATTTTGCTGACTAAAATTTTGAAACAGAAAAATGAGCACAATAAGCACTAATAATTAAACTGTTATTAATTTTAAATCACAATTAACCCCTTTTGAACCGTCACTCACAAAAAACAGATTTTTACAGAAATAATAATAATAATAATAATACAACTGATAAAACTGTACTGTAACTGTAAAAAAGGAAGTCTTTCCTCACCACTGTTACCAAGTGTTTGCTCCTGGAGGTTTCTGTAAATTACTTTGAGAGCCTAGTTTCAACCAGCTCTTTATGTAAAGTGCCATGAGCTAACTTCTGTTATGATTTGGCACTATATAAGTAAAATTTGATTTGGAGTCAGTGATAATTAACTTCTGAGAGATAAGTACTTTTTCAAAGTGTGTTTTATGGCAGTCAAGTTAGTAACGATGCAGTTATAATTATCTTTATTATTTTTGTTATTAGTATTCTACTCTGAGAAAAAAATATACGGTATTTTTCTTCCAGAGTTATCAAATTACAAAGTATTTTTTTTAGACCAGACAGACATGAATCTCTAACCTAAATAGCCTTGATCCATTTAAATAATCAAAGCCAAAAGTAGAACATTTTTAGCTGAAATTAAGAATGCACCACAGCACCTCTCTTATGACCCGGAGTTTCATTTACTTTATTCACACTTTAAACAACCATCCATACACAGTATTATTAACGTGTCTGATTCTGCTTGTGCAGAAATAACACATCTTTAGCAGCATTACTAATGCCCCTGAATATACTGTCACCTGGTAAATCTGATAAAAATATCTAATTTCACAAACTGTTTGTTGTCTCACTGGACTGTACCTTTGCGTGTGTTTTCAGTGACATCAACTCCAAACTGGATGATGTCCCCGGAGAGGACCTCACAGGGGGGGCTTTCCTCTGAGCCACGACTCAGCCGCTGGCTGTTGATGAATGTTCCATTGCTACTTTTAGTGTCCTGCAAGTAGAACTGAAACAAGAAAAATACACCAGGTGAGGACAGGGCAGACAGCTGTGAGAACAAAGATGCAGCACAGACTAAGGCTGCATTCAGACTGCAGGTAAATGTGGCCCAAATCCGATTTTTTTTGCCCATATGTGGCCTGTATTCGATCTGTTAAAGACAGTTTGAAGAGCACAAATCCAATTTTTTCCAAATCCAACCCAGGCCACTTTCATTGTGGTCTTAAATCCAATATGTATCCAATATTTTGCAAGGCGCCTTCAGTCTAAACTGATCTTTTATTTCTGCTTTAACTTCTTTATATTTATCTTTTTATCTTTTCTGCACTCTCATTTTGTTTAATGTTTTATTCTCTATGATTTTCATGTAATTTTATGCCTTTGTAAAGCACTTTGAATTGCTTGTGTATGAATGGTGCTATATAAATAAATTTGCCTTGCCTTGAACGGCCAGGTTGCATTTATCCGACCTTTACAACATTGAATTGCGACAAACGTCACAATTCTGAGTTCCTCCATATTTACTTAAATAAACACAGTGCGTGCCTACATGGTCACGTGTTACATCAAGACCTCTTTTGCACATGTGGGTCACTTCAGGGTCACATTCAGTTCATACTCAAAAGTGAAGTCGCATTTAATGTGTAATATGAACGAGCACACAAAAAAGAAATTGAATTTCACCAAAAAATCCGAATTGTGCATTAAGACCTGCTGTCTGAACGTAGCCTACATGTTATTTGCAATTCTTAAGTTTAAAAGGAGGTTTAATTATGATAAATCAATTCAGCCTGATATCAAACTGTCCTGACCTTTGTTTATCCAGCATCAACCAAGTTCTGAATTCAATCGTAGGCTTTATTGTATATGAAAACATGTAGAGGATTCATTCTCTAATTGAGAAAAGTGTTTAAAAGAATATTATTTACTGATTGAAAAGGTTCTCAGGTAATGGCCACGACAAACATCCTATTGTTATTTAAATGAAGTTTAAAAGCTGGATCCTGAGTGAAAATTGAACAAACCAGATTGTTATTTGTGAGACAGAGGCAATGTAACAACATGAAAAGGACATAATAGATGTAACAAGACAAAACAAGATGAAAACAATGTAAAAGACACAAGACATATCGCTTAATACAGATATTACAACATCAACAGTTTTGGTAAAAAAACTGTGTTATTAATGTGATGGTCGTTTCAGTGTTGTGCTCAGATAGAACAAGCATCTAAAAACATGTTGCAATGTCTGCAAGTGTTTTATTATACAGCCCTGGAAAAAATTAAGAGACCACTGCAATGTCTCAGTTTCTCTGATTATACCATTTATAGGTATATGTTTGAGTAAAATGAACATTTTTGTTTTATTATATAAACCACTGACAACATTTCTCCCAAATTCCAAATGAAAATATTGTCATTTAGAGCAGTTATTAGCAAAAATTGACAAATGGTCAAACTAACCAAAAAGATGCAGTGTTTTCAGACCTCAAATAATGCAAGTAAAACAAATCATATTCATTTTTAAACAACACAATACAAATGTTTTACCTTAGGAAGAGTTCAGAAATCAATATGTGATGGGATAACCCTGATTTTTAATCACAGCTTTCATGTGTCTGGTCATGCTCTCCACCAATTTTTCACATTGCTGTTGGGTGACTTTATGCCACTCCTGGTGCAAAAATTCAAGCAGCTCAGCTTTGTTTGATGCTTGTGACCATCCATCTTCCTCTTGATCACATGTCGTGATGCTGATTTTAGAAAGAATTGCAGTGGTCTCTTAATTTTTTCCGGAGCTGTATATTTTATTGTATAAAAAGCACAGTGCTGTTGTGTGTAATTTGCATAGGCAAAATTGTCTATACGTTGCCGTGTAAAGACCTTCAGTCTCAATTCACAATGAAGTCATCTCTTCTCTTGTCAGCACTAGTAGAATGATGTTAAGAAAAACAAACTGAGGCTCCACTGTTAATGCAGAACATGAAGATAAAACAGCAACATGATATGACATTTAAAACCACTTGGGCACAATCACTGAAGAACCCTTTATTACAAGAGTGACAGTGAAACATAAAAAAAACAAAGCTCTGAGCATATACACACACACACACACACACACACACATTTTACATGTCAAAGTCAGACATCAACACTTGGATGTCAGCTTACATAATGCAAATCAGAAATTCATACACACTCAAGTATGCAATTACATGACACACAGAGTTAGATCCACACAGCTGAGCCCTGACTGAGTTTGAGTCATCAGCTCTGACTGAAAACATATGTTCATCTAGCAGAGAGACAGAGAGTTAACAACAACAACAATACAACAGAGATGCAGAGACACAACAGTGTTAAATGAGCCTGCAGAGTCTGATAAAAGCTACTGACTCACAGCTCAGGACACACAGACAGTTACCTCCTGTCCCCATGGTAACGGACGATGGGAAGGGAGACACACAACTACACAACTGTTCACCCAGCAACAACACATTCTCACACTGCACCACATACAGTTCTCTCACACATACAAGACAGAAAACATGACGTCATCGACCTGCGAATATGTAATAAATACATCATACAACATTTCCTTATGTTGACTTTACTTAGTTCACTGCTTTATTAATAACATGTTATAGTAACAGTTAGGGTTTGCTGGTAAAGGATCCTATCATGAGGCTTAGAACGGCAAAATTGCTATTGATCAATATGGGAGAAAGTTCATCTGATTTTTAAGCCTCGCCCTACTAGAAATCATTTTTTTGTTACTGAAACAATGTTTTACCTATTAAAGACTAGAATGCTACTTTTGTGGCATTTTCCAAATGAATTTCATCTGTCTTAAGTGATTTATCACCATTTATTATAAAGCTAAGATATACTATATTGATCCCCCAAGGGGCTAATTCAAATGTACAGTACAGCAGCACAAGACAATATGCATCAAATACAATAGAAAAATAAAGATAAAAAATATTTTAAAAATTTGTTAGTGACTAAAAGTGACCAAAAAAAATAGCAATAATTACGATAAATAAAGTAATAAGTGTTAAGTAGGTTACTTTTATAAGTGTGCAAGTGACATTTACAGATGCAAAAGTCTGTTTAAAGTAGTGTTGTAACGATGTCATGGTGTTACGATTAATCGCGATTTTAAACATCACGGTTAACTTATCAACAAGGATGACAAAAACCGTCTTATAAAGTACAGTAGAACCAAAGACACTCCAATATGCACTTCCCGCATGGAACAAAAGCAATGTTATACTAGTGCTGCATCCAGCATTTCACGAGTGAAAATGGCAGAGAAGAAACAAGCTGACTGTCTGTCTCTGAGGATAGACGTATTTCTGAATTGTCTTGACTGTAAATAAAATTTTCGATGCAAGCTCACTTTCGTTTCCATGGAGTTGGTGTTTGCTACCATCATCTACACAGCTTCAGGCTACCATTGCGCAAACCATTCACAACAATCGTTTGAAGTTCCAATAAAAAGTGACAGCCCTAATAAGTACTGTTGTGAAATGAATTTCCACAAAATAATTGCAGTAATAATGAAACCGTGATTATTTCTCTGACGATAATCATAGCACCAAAATCTCTAATCGTTACATCACTAGTTTAGAGCAGGATGTAATTCAAGCCAAGTTATTGTTGTACAGTCTGATGGCGACTGGAATAAAGGAGCGTCTGAAATGTTCAGTCCTGCACCTGGGTGGGATAATCCGCTGGCTGAATGAGCTGCCCATCAGCCACAGCTCATCCTGCAAAGGGTGAGAAGGATTGTCCAGGATTGCACAGATTTTGTCCTTCACCCTCCACTCAGACACCTTATCCAGAATGTCCAGGTCCAGTTCCACCACAGAACATGCTTGTTGAGCCTGTTGCCCTCACCAGTCCTAACACCACCCCACCAGCACACTACAGCGGAGAATTGTACACTGGCTACCATGGACTGGTGGAGCCTACTGCAGACACCAAACGACCTCAGTCTCCTCAGGAAGAACATCCTACTCTGGCCTTTCCAGTACAGAGCATCTGTGTTGTCTGACCAGTCGAGTTAATTGTTGATGTGGACCCCAAGGTACTTGTATGAGTCCATGATCTCCATCTCCTCACCCTGGATGGTGATTGGGACAGGTTGACTCCAGTTCCTCCTAAAGTCCACCACCACCTCCTTACTCTTGCTGATATTGAGCTTTAGGTGGTTCTGACTCTGCATTTTGCATTTCTCAGTGAAAAATCAGGTATTTTCATAGATTTAATTTACTGATGATGTAGATGTTCATTAAAGGCCAGAGTAAATTCAAAGGCTATTAGATCAAATCAGAAAAAAATTTTGGAAAGTAACTTTTTCAACAAAATATATCCTTAAGTGAACATAGTTAATGATGTAAAAGATGACAGTGTTTCCACATTTACCATGGAGCCGCTGAATGTCCAAATTGGTCATATCTGATGAACATGAAAAGATAACACTGCATTTTGCACCAAATATTTACATGTATTGATAGGATTAGTGGATCAACAGGTATTAAACATTTTAGATCAGTGGATGGTTTTGGTTGCCAGTGGCTGATTGGATCTTTGAGGGTTAATACCCGAGTTATTGGACAATTTAAAAACAGAGATAATATGGACACATTGCATGTTATTGTTTATGTCCAGTAATCCTGCACAGGCGCAGTACATAGGAGGGCAAAAGCACCGCGCCAGCTAATAACAAAACATAGCTAAGCAACCACTGCCGTTGTCGTTTAAGAAACATCTGCTCAAAAAGGAAAATCAAAGAAATACGTATGACTAGTTTAGATCACCTTTGTGCTGATGATTGCGAAAGGTACAACGTAAAGCTAACTGTACTTAGCGAAAAGCTTCCACACCTGTTTCAAATAGCTGATGAACTCTGGGTTGACAGTCTGCAGAAATGTCCTCCAGTTCAGCATGGGGACATCTATAACTACCTCAACAACATGCTAGGGGTTTATACAGCAGAGGACATGAAGGCATAGAAGTCACTAGATGGACAAAACTTCTTTGTGTCAGGACATGTGGGACAGATAATGTTCCACTGCAATGAATGCATCACCACTGTATGTTCTCATTCTCATGGGTATTAACCATAGCTTTCGCCATTTTTCATCACCTGGAAACCTGTGAAATTGGGATACCCTAAAACGAATGACCAGTTTACACTTCTGTCATTCAGTTTACAAACGTGTACACCCAGTGACACAAATCCTATATCTTCCCTCCTCCCCCTCCCAGCCTGTAGAGCTGTGCACGGGCCGCATATTTCTGTCTGAGCCCGACCCGTGCCCGACACAATTGCGTCCGAACCAGACAGGCACTTCAATATTTGTGTCTGAACCCGATCCAAACCCAATCAGTTAAATTCAGTTGTTCCCATATATAGATTGGCACTAAATTCTCTCATTTACACATTTGTGGTATGTGAACATTACCTTTATTAAATAACAACTTGTGCAACACACACATAAAAATGACACGACCAAACCCAAATAGCACTCCTAAATTTTTGTTCAAACCCGGCCCGACCCATTGGATCCCGTCGGGTCCCATCTGGCTCGGTTCGGGTTGCACTCCTTTACTCCCAGCCAATGCCCACCAAAACCCCATCTGATCCAGATTTCTAACTTTCATTCTGATCCCTAAACCAGATGACAGTCATTTGAGGTGAAATGACACTGGAATAAAGCAGAATGACAATGAATTTGGGGTGAAGAACACACCCCAACCCCGCCCTTAAATTTGATCCAAATTGTGTACACGTTTGTAAACCGAATAACAGAAGTATAAACTGGAGGGAGAGGTTATTTTACCTACCAGAACAACTACCGTCATTCGTTATTTGGCATACACGTAACAGACGACTACTGTCACTCCTCATTCGGTGTCATTCGTTTTAGGGTATCCCGGTGAAATGTAACATTGCTGACCTTCTTTGGTCTGTTAATGCATCCTACAGCGCTACAAGTGTTAACCATATTGACAGATTTTTCAGTTGTTAATATGTCACAGCTGTATTTGAATTTAACTTGGTCTTTTAAAAACTTCACAGCTAAAACCAATACAGGATGCCGGAGGAGCAGAGCCTTTTTGCCCTCCAGTCGGAGGCGAAGCAAAAAATCACGTGGCAATGTGTCCGTAGAGTTGGATGGGCACTGACCAATAACTTACTAGAAAAATAAAAATAGGGGAGATCAGATAACATTTAAAATAACAAAAAGACATATGCCTGTTTTTTTCCCCCAACCACAAACTTCTTTACCAACTCAGAACAAGTCTGCTACCAACCTTTTGGTCATGGCACACCAGCTAATTTTGTTATGATACTAAACAGCTCTACTAGATTGCTGTTATACATTACTGCTATTAACCGTTATGTGAAGTTTGTAAAGAGTAGTACGACGACATAAAAATGATGGAAACCCTAAGACTCACTTAAATGACGGACAAATAGGAAGATCCATCAACATCAACAGATGTTTAAACTGTGCAAAAGCAATAATGCACACAGGTAGATGTGAGCACTCGCCAGATAGAGCTACCTGTACGCTTCACTAAGTCAGGGGACTCAGCAGCAAATGTAAAGCTGCAAATGAGTGCAGATCAAACAGGCTCCAAACCACAACAGTCCAAGATGCAATGCTCCTTTTTGTGTCCCTACATTTTATTATTTGTGTACATTTTGGGCCCGAGTGCTGGCCATGCAATGGCCTGGGAAGGCCCTATTGTATTTGCTTTGTCTATTCAGGCCCGAGCGCTGGCCATGTAATGGCCATGCGAACTGTATTTTGTGTGTTTATCTTTTTTTTTTTTTGAGCCTTTTTTCACATTCTCAAGGGCCTGAACATGCACGAAAAGTCCAATATTTTTTGGCAAAATCATGAATGGCAGCAAAAAATTTTATATTTTCTGGGTTTCATAAACAAACCTTCAAAAATCGCTCCTTCGCACCCCCTAAAGAGCACTACTCCTGGCAACATACAGACATACAGACAAGGTAGGAAGTTATGTTAGGGGAAGCAGTGTTTGAAAGATGGTCAAAATCACCAGACTATTCCTTGTGCTCATATGGCTCTACTCCGCCAACTAACTTAAGTTTTTCTAAATACCGTTCCTTTGCTCGGCTGTTAAGCTTTTCACAGTAGGGAACAGTGCACTTCCTTTTTAAGTGGTTCATTTATCTATTTTTTTCCACCTGTGTGGAATATCTAAGGCAACAAGACGCTATTTCCATATTTGCAAAAATATCGACCGCATCCCACAATGCACCATTTCATGACGTAGCTGCCCGAACTCTATTGAATTAAATGGCCCGTCAGCTAGCCTGCCTATTAGCTCAGGTACCGGTAATTAAGTGTGTTTATACATTTATTGACTTTGACATTACAGTTATCAAAGACAAGAAAAAAGTCAATGCCCAGTCATGTTAAGCATCTTAAGGATTCTAAACCGCATGATACATATCAATGGGTGACATCATGGAGGGGGTTATAAACTACATTTATGTATATACATTCAATGATCACATCCTACTCCATGTCTGAGTCCAAAAGCTTGAAACGATTTTCTATTGATTTTTATTGTCCCTTGGAAAAATCTTGAATTAGCCATTAAAAAAATGAAATAGCATCCAAGGCTTTTACAGAAAACAGACAAAACAAGATAAAAGATCTAAGGAGTAAAACAAGCACCATGAAACCAACATGATGTAATATAAAATAAGTTAACATTAGGGTATAATCAAGCTCAGGCTTTATGTGTGTTTATGTAAAATAACACTTGTAGATCCAACACCATGTGACAAAAATGCACCACTCCACTTTTACCAATGACAACATTCCTGCATCACTTCCACCCACCAGCAGTGCATTCTGGGAGAACACAGCATTCCTTCATCGCTCTCTCTGCTCTCTCATCAGTGTCAAGTCTGTGAAAGACATGTAATTGTGTTGGGATTTTCATTTGCCTTCTGCTTCCAAAAACTGTCCAAATAATTAGCTGGCAGCCATCAGAAAAAATACTAACTTAAAAAGTCAGCAGATCAACACGACACCAGTTCTAACAGACGAACATAGAGACAAGTTAATAAACAGGTTGTAGCACTCAGCTGATACATATACCATGAGTCTGTATTTGAACTAAGACAGAATATATTTCACCTCCAAGTAGAAAATTAAATTACTGAGATAACTGCTGCAGTGGTGACATTTACACCAAGGAATCCAGGTCCTGTTAAAGATAGAAAACCTACATGTGGATCATCTATTTGGGGTAGAGTGGAGTATATTTTTATTTTTTGAGTCATTTTGAATTATGAAGTTTATCTGGAGGTTTGGTATTGTACAGCAAGTATGAACTTGTGTCTTTCTGAATGTAGACTGAAAATTATAATACCCTATAATAACTCAAAATATCCCACAATGTGTCATGACAAGCCATGAGCACACTATGTAAACTACTTTCTGTTAATACTACAGAGACATGAAACTTACAGAGTTTATTACACACAGTGATTTCAGTCACAACCAATGACCTAATTTACAGCTGATACTTTTACTCAATATAGCAGGATATCCACCAGTGTAATTACTGTAATTCAGAATAACTGATCCACACAGGTGCATTATTTTCACGGTTCATTGGCATAACTTTCTAGACTGAAATTTTGCAAGTTAATAAATAGGAATTCATTCAATAAGTTATTGTGCACCAGTAAAATCTTAAATAGTAGAAAAGAGTGTAATAATAGTAATGGCATGTGATAATCCTGTTATTTTTATTTTATTTGAATACACCAGAGGAAAAGCACGTTAGATGTTTGGGAGAAAAAGTCAGAGACCAGACCAAGATGGTGAACATGTATGGAGGAGGGACAGTGAATACATTGGTAGGGAAGAGGATACAGAGGATAGGGTTAAATGGAGGAAGATGATTCACTGTGGTGACCCCTGAAGGGAACAGCCAAAAAGAAAAGAAGTGATAATTCTGTTATTTTCACTCACATAACTATCACACTTGTGCAACACAACCAATGTTTGCTCAAAAATTTACAATACGGTGAAAACACTTGAGACAAACACTTGCTATAACAAAAAAGCACTTGGGAGCTGCCCCTAAGTGGTAGATAGTAAATTATTTGTATTGCACTTATTTAGTTACTACACATGCATACCAACCAGATACAACAAAACTCCACCCACCTCTGCTGAAAAACTCTTTGAGCATACATTCCAGGCCTGGAATGAGAGCGATTGTCCCTGAAAAGACCCTGGAAGAGGATTTATAGGGTCTAGGTTTAAGATGTGTACACAGTAAAAGTGTTTGTATGTCAGCGTGGATATTATTCCTACAGCAGTGATAGTGTATGTAGCTCATAAAGCACAGGAGTCTCATTATGATTAATTAGATCGCCCCACTTGCAACAACTGAAGTGAGAAAGTTATCAGTTAATGCAGTTGAAATTAAGTAATAGTCCAAGTTGGAGGTTTAAGTTCCTCTGATGTGAAGATTTGCTGCTTTTCTCAATTTTACCATTGGTAAATGAATCCAGATATATTATTTCATATGAAAGCCTAAATGCAGTTGTTCCGTTGTGTTGTGCAGCTGGATATCTCTCTAGGTTTCCTCTCTTCGCTGTGTAGTTCATCACAAACATGTCTTAGTACTGGGTCCAGTTAGTATGCTTACAATTTCTAACAAATCTGCAAATCATGTCAAACACAAGTTATTTACTTGTTTTCTTTTATTATTTCACAACACTTTACTACAGCATTGTCAGCCACATTTTCATTAAACTTGCAGACAAATTAGGCAATTCATTTTCTACTTACAATTAAACATTTTGTTTAATATGCATTTGTGTTATGTTCTTAATTAGCAGCCTTATTGCTGGAATGTTATCAAAGCTCTACTGCACTATACTACACATTGTAAGTCTGGAAGTTATTGGTGATAGAACACAGGTGGAAGTCATTTTTCAGGTATGTTCACTCAGACATTGAGTGGTGAAGTAAACTGATGTTGTTAAGTGATGTTGGTAAAGACCGGCCTACTGTTCAGTCATCCTCTCCCTCCGTTCTCAGAATCAGAATGCCCTTTATTGTCATTATACTGGTGCACAACAAGATTGGAGAGCTTCTCTTTTCCAGTGCACATAGAAATATGCATAAAA
>JAPQRQ010000022.1:9668634-9685858 GCA_037367365.1 Apogon talboti | reverse complement strand
AGAATTTTGTTGAACTAGTTTGACTCAGTTTGAATTTATGGCATTTGTCTTAGAACTTTTTGAATTACCCTCATACTGTATATAGTCTGCCTCTGTGTTAACTGTAAATCCTGAAATGTGCTGAAGCCTTTTTTATCATCAGGCTGCTAATGATTCTAACCCAGAAATTAGGTTCATTTTACAGTTAATCAGCTCAGAAATCTACGCATACAACCTTTTCTGAATCATAATAAAAACTGTACTGTAATCAGAATACATCCTGTACTAAGTGAACCCTCATACTGGTGAATAAAAGCACTGATAAATGTGTTCCAGAGTGCACATATGCTGCAGCCCAAGTGTGTGTGCCCATACATCCTAAAGACAGGAAAGGTTTACACTACTGATATAGTTATAAATAGCTTTACGCACACACTAACAGACACACACAGGGCATTTCAAAGTCTCTGCATGCCACATAGCTGGGTAATCCCATAGCCATCTCTCCCTGTTCAACCTGTTTGACGGATAAACTCTGGACACACTCAATGAATGAAGCACACACACACACACACAGATGCTCCATGCCATTGGGACATCAGACCTGCTAATTTCACATCAATCACTGGGTCCCAGACCAGGATTGAGTCCAGTCTGAGAGAGGTCTACAAACAGTATCCACTGCAAAATCTGTGTTAACTGAAATGAAGCTCTCTAAAACAAGCCCTTCAACCACTATGTAGAAACCGTCACAGTGTTGTATTCAATAAGAAGACTCTGCTCAGAAAAATTAAGGGTAACAGCAGGTTTCAGCAAATTAATTTCACATATTATCAATCACCTATGTCAGGGGTTCTCAAACTTTTTGACCTTGGGGCCCAATTTTCCAATTACAAAGTGGCCCGGGCCCATTTAAATACACCTTCATTTCAATCCGAGTCTTGGTTTGATATATATCCAATAACTAAATCAAGTCCACTTACAGTTTAACAAGCTAAAACCTTGTAAAATAAATGATATGATACACTGTGATCCTCTCAAAGACATTTCTTTTTATTGTGTACATAAACCTGCACATACAACAACACTGAACAGGCCAACAATTATAACAAATGAAGTTGCTACAAGAACAAATATAAAGGCTCATGTCAATATTAATTACAAAAAAAAAATCAGAAATCCCAAAATATTTTGATTTAGATACTCAAAAAACTGAAGAAAACTTCTGATAAATACAATTATTTGGTAATAAAATAAATACATTCAAAATAATAAGTATTAAATTAAATAAATAAACTGTAAATAAAATTTAAAAAAAGTGCAATTGAAAATATTACCGTATTTTTCGGACTATAAGTTGCTCGGAGCATAAGTCACATCAGTCAAAAAATGCGTCATGAAGAAGACAAAAACATATATAAGTCGTACTGGACTATAAGTCGCACTTTTGTGGGAAATTTATTTTACAAAATCCAAGACCAAGAACAGACTTTTCATCTGGAAAGGCAAGTTATAATAATAAGAATAGAATAAAGAACAACAGGCTGAATAGGTGTCCGGTATGTGAACGGAACACATTAACAGTTATTCAGCTACACAATAGCATAAAGAACATACCTGAGAGGCTGAATAGGCAGAATTAACATAACAAGCTCGCGAGTCCAATAAGCAAGTTACCGGTAAGCAAGTTTACCAAACTCTCGATCTCATTCCACATCACTGAATCCATTGAATTCTGTTTAGTGTCTACAAACTGCAGCTGCATGACCTGGCTCCCCTATGTTTTAATAACAAAACGCCAAAAAAAGATAGTGATGGTGTGTTCAAAGCGCCTCAAAAACATGGGTGCAGAGGAGATAAACTATGTAATAATCGATGCAACCGTGGGTTTTACCGATGCAGACGCGCTAAGAAACATACATTACGCATTTAGCGGGCAGTTGTGTTCGGTGCACACTGAAGCTACCGGTGCAGTTGCATCACAACATCTGTCTCAGACCACCGATTCAAATTGGTCAATCTTTCCATCTCTTGTGTGGAGGACGGGGACATTACCTCTGAATTGGTAGACTGGGGTGGTGTTTCCCCTTTTCAAGAAGGGGGGCCGAAGGGTGTGTTCCAACTATAGGGGGATCACACTTCTCAGTCTCCCTGGGTAGGCCTATGCCAGAGAGCTGGAGAGGAGAGTCCGACCAATAGTCGAACCCTGGATTCAGGAGGAACAATGCGGTTTTCGACCCGGTTGTGGAACACTGGACTAAGTGTTTACCCTCTACAGGCTCCAAGAGGGCTCATGAGAGTTTGCTCATCCAATCCACATGTGTTTTGTGGATCTGGAGAAGGCATTCGACCATGTCCCTCGGGATGTCCTGCGGCAGGTGCTGCGAGAGTACAGGGTCCATGGCCCACTGCAACCGGCCATTAAATCCTTCTACGAACAGAGCTAGAGCTTGGTCCACATTGCCAGTAGCAAGTCGGATTTGTTCCCAGTGCGGGTTGGACTTTGTCATCAATTCTGTTTGTAATCTTCATTGACAGAATTTCTAGGTATAGCCAAGGGGAGGAGGGGGTCTGGTTCTGGGGGCCTCAGGATCACATCTCTGCTTTTTGCCGATGATATGGTCTTGGTGGCTATATCAAGCTGTGACCGCCAGCTTGCACTGGGACAGTTCACAGCCGAACCTTTTTGATGACGCTTACAGTTAGGGCGGCTCAGGTTGTTCTTAGTTATACTGCTATAGACATGTTGCCACGTGACATCACACTCACGTGATTTTTTGCTCCGCCTCCAACTGGAGGGCAAAAAGACTCTGCTCCTCCAGCATCATGCATTGGTTTCAGCCGTGAAGTTGTCAAAAGACCACGCTAAATTTAAATACAGCCACGACATATTAACAACTAAAAAAATCTATCAATATGGTTGACACTTGCAGCACTGTAGGATGCACTAACAGACCAAAGGATGAAAAAATTGTTATATTTCACAGGGATACCCTAAAACAAATGACACCGAATGAGGAATGACAGTAGTCGTCTGGTACATGTACGCCGAATAACGAATGACGGTAGTTGTTCAGGTAGGTAAAATACCCTCTCCCTCCGGTTTATACTTCTGTCACTGGGTTTATGGATCAGACTGAAAGTTAGAAATCTGGATCAGAGGGGGTGGCAGTGGCTGGGAGTAGAGGACTGTAACCCGAACCGAGCCAGACCGGACCAAACGGGTCGGGCCGGGTTTGGACAAAAATTTAGGAGTGCTGCTCGGGTTATGGTAATGTTCACATACCACAAATGTGTAAATGAATGAATTTAATGACAATCTATATATGGGAACAACTGGATTTAACTGATTGGGTTCAGGTCGGGTTTGGACACAAACATTGAAGTGCCTGTCAAGTTCGGACGCAATTGTGTCGGGCACAGGTCGGACTTGGACAGAAATATGTGGCCCGTGCAGGGCTCTACAGGCTGGGATGGGGAGGTGGGAAAATGTAGGATTTGGTGTACATGTTTGTAAACTGAATGACAGAAGTATAAATCGGAGGGATAGGTTATTTTACCTAGATGAACGACTACTGTCATTGGTCATTTGGTGTCATTTGTTTTAGGGTACCCCAATTTCACAGGCTATGGTTAACAACCATGAGGAGAATGTGAACACATGGTGGTCATGTGTTCATTGCAGTGGTGCATTATCTGTCCCACATGTCCTGACACACAGAAGTTTTGTCCATCTAGTGACGTCTATGCCTTCATGTCCTCTGCTGTGTAAACCCCTGGCATATTGATGAGGTAGTTATAGATGTCCCCATACTGAACTGGAGGACATTTCTACGGACTGTCAACCCACAGTTTGTCAGCTATTTGAAACAGGTCTGGAAGCTTTTCGCTAAATACAGTTAGCTTTGCGTTGTACCTTTCGTGATCATCAGCGCAAAGGTGATCTAGTCATACGTCTTTGATCTTTGATTTTCCTTTTTGAGCAGATGTTTCTTAAACGACAACGGCAGCGGTTGTTTAGCTATGTTTTGTTATTAACTGGAGCAGCACTTTTGCCCTCCTGTGCCGGATTACCAGACATAAACAATAACATGCAACGTGTCCATAGGTTTAGGCCCAATCCCAATTCACCCCTTGGCCCTACCCCTTGAAACAGAGCCAGATTAAAAGCTGAGGTGAAAACAAGCTTCTTCCAGTTAAGGCAGCTGGCAAAAATAAAACCTTTTCTCCAGAGACAGCACTTTGAAACAGTAATCCATGCCTTTGTGACCACTTGGCTGGATTACTGTAATGCACTTTATGTGGGGGTTAGTGGGTCCTCCATCGCACGTCTTCAACTGGTACAGAACGCAGCTGCATGCTGGCACAATAAAGTTTGAGCACATTTCACCGATTTTAGCTTCACTCCACTGGCAACCCATCCATTTTACAATTCATTTTAAAATTCTTTTATTTGCTTTTAAATCTCTACATGGTCTTGCCCCATCATACCTCTCTGAGCTTCTGCACCCCTACACACCCTGCCGGACTCTCAGGTCAGCTGACCAGCTGCTCCTGAGGGTTCCTAAAACTAGGCTGAAGCTCAGAGGGGACAGAGCGTTTTCTGTTGCTGCTCCAAAACTCTGGAATGAACTACCGCTGCACATTAGACAGGCCTCCTCACTAATTTTAAAACTCTTCTTAAAACCCACCTCTTTTCTTTGGCTTTTCACACCGTGTAGGTTGTTCATTTTATGTGCATTTTATCTGGGGTGGACAGTCTATGTATTTATTATGTTTTTTATCTTAGTATTTTATCTTCTTATTATGTTTTTATTGTGTTTATTTTACTGTACAGGACTTTGGAAACCTTTGTTTACTTAAATTTGTGCTTTATAAATAAAAATGGATTGGATTAGATTGGAGAGTTGTAAGGGGTAGGGGTTGAAATATTCCCCTATGAATTGGGACAACCCTTTGAGACCTTTTACATCATCAGAAGTCATGATGGCGCTATACACAGATGTGACAACATTGTTTCCAAAAGAATTGACCATGTCGTTAGCAGTTAAAACTGTCTGTTGCATGGGCTTTGGGCATCTTTTTACAGCTATCAACCACAACCCACAGAAATGCGGTCTATAATACATTTAAATTGCATTAAACTGTCGATCAAATGATTAAGTTGTTTACAAAGAAAATACATACATTTGTGTGTTTCTTTCAGCACACTGCTGCACTTTATTGCTGTGTTTACCTCCATCTTGCCCATGATTCGAACAGAATTATGGGAGATTTCTCACACCCCTCTGTTTGTAGTTTGGTCCTTAAAAATCTCATTTCAAGGGCCAAACAGCCTCTCCCGCTTAGCCCTTCCCCTCCAACTCATCAAGAATCAGGACACCCCTACCCCATCACGTGAATGTGGAAAATGGAGGGGTAGGGGTAAGGGGGAGGGCCACGGGGTGAATTGGGATTTGGTCAGACTGCTGAGTGACTCATATTAGCCCCTTTTCCACCAAACTGGTTCCAGGGCTGGTTCGGAGTCAGTGCCTGACTCAGCACCGGTTCTTTGTGTTTCACCGCCTAAGCACCAGCCAAACCGGTTCCAAAGTGGTTCCAAACAGGTTCCAGGAAAGCACCAACTTCAAGCTGGGCAAAATCGAGGCCAGAGCTAAGAGCCAATGACGCGACCCCACCACGTCATCGGTGGGGCGTTACAGACCCAAACAGGAGCAGTGAAAGCTATGAACCGGCATTTTTAAAACTCCAACCAGCAGGTTTTTAGTTTAGTTTAGTTTTTAGAGAAAGAGTTATACATGCCAGAAACAAGCAGCAGTAGACTGAGAAGGAGACCCAGTGCTTTCTGGCTCGGTGGGCTTCTTCTGAAGTCCAAGACCAGTTGGAGGGAGCTTCTCGAACAAAACCGGTCGTAGCCGGACCGGATCCCTGGACCAGACCCTTAACAAACTGAAGAAGTTAATAAAGAAGGACTACAGGTACCAGAAAAGACAGCTTGGATGTAGCGGCCGGCGGAAAAGAATCCCACATTTGGACCTGATGGATTTGGTTTTAGGGGACAGGCTTGCAGTGCACTGAACTCGGCCACAGCAGACATGGACTTCTGCTTTCGATTGTGGATGAGTCCATTGTTCAAACAGCAGATAACGATACTGGTAAGTTTTGTTTCTCAAACGCATGGTTAATAGCTCACACAAAAATAAAAACACTTAAGAGATCAAAGCGAGCTACAAACGTTATGGACATTAAAACACTAGCCTAGTGGTATGTTAACAACAAGCTAACAACATATTGCATGAGTGAGTACCGTTGTTGTTTCTGAAACGATGTTTCCTTGGTGGGTTCATAAAAGCCAAAAGTGAACAGAGTAGTTGACTGAACCGTGTTCCAGTAGACAGGGTTATTGTCCACTTTGGGGAAAACATGTGAAATTAAAGCATGGTGTCTTTATTTTGTTCTTTATAGAGCTGTTGCCCGTGGACGAGGAGGCAGATTCTGAGTTGTACACAGTAACAGCACCTTGATATTTCGTCCCTTTTGTAAAGTTTTTAAAGCATTTTTAAAATTTTAGCCTATTTGTTTTTTTTTTTTTTTACTTCAGTATGAATAAACCCATTTGAAATGTGAAAAGTTCATTTTGTCTATGTTTTCCTATGCCTCACAAACTTGGGTAACAATCTGCTGGATTGCAATGTAGACTTGTAAAGATAAGAGCAATGCTTGCTTCCAAGCAAGCGTCTCCCACGCCAGACCCACGGTCACATGATCACGTGTTACGCTGACATAATTACGTGGCTCTGACTTGGGTCCTGGCCTATGGAAAAGCAAACCAGTTCTTTGGAGGCACCAGGTTGGAACCAGTTAAGCACTGGCTCTAGCACCAGCACTGAACTAGCACCAGGTTCATTTTGGTGGAAAAGAGGTACATGATACACTGACCTCCCCTCTGCTCCTCCTCTTCTCTGGCCACCTCTCTCCTCCTCTTCTCCTCTATTCACACCCCAGCAAATACATGTTACTGACTTGACTTCTTCCCCAGAGTCTCTGTGTTTTATCACCTCACAGGTTTTCCCTGGAACATCTCTAGACCGGCTGCTGTGGTCCTGCCTCTCTTGTGCCTTCATCATCATCACTCAGTAGTTAGTTATAGTTACATAGATGGTAGAAGTTTCTATTATTTGTAATAACAGCTGCAGTAGTAGTACATCCACTGTTAATACTTGTATTTAGAGTAGTAGTATTAACAGTTTTGGACATTTGTTCTAGGCAATTATACTACCACCAGCTGTTTCAGTTTTTAACAGTTGTAGTTCAGTTTGCTGTGCATCCATGTTGTATCTCCCCCCATTCCCCGCCCCCAGTCGTTCTCTCTCTCTCTTCCTTTAACCCTCAGTCTTTAACCCAAACAGGTCAAGGCAGACGACCATCCTCCAAGAGCCGGGGTTTGCCCAAGGTTTCTGTCTGTTAAAAGAAAGTTTTTCCTCGCCACTGTCACCAAGTGTTTGCACCGCAGATAACAAGCGGTGGAAATAGGTTTTCTCCGCAGGGTGGCTGGGTTCTCCCTTAGAGATAGGGTGAGGAGTTTGGCCATCCAGGAGAGGCTCAGAGTAGAGCTGCTGCTTCTCCAAATCGAGAGAAGCCAGCTGAGGTGGTTTGGGCATCTGGTCAAGATGCCTCCTGGATGCCTCCCTGGTGAGGTGTTCTGGTCTTGTCGAATTGGGAGGAGACCCCAGGGTAGACCAAGGATACGCCGGAAGGATTATATCTCTAGGCTGGCCTGGGAACGCCTTGCAATCCCCCCAACCCCGGAGGAGCCAGAGGAAGTGGCTGGGGAGAGGGAAGTCTGGGCTTCCCTACTCAAACTGATGTCCCCACAACACGGACTAGGATAAGCAGGAGAAGATGGATGGATAGTTCCATGTAGGTTTGGTTTTGTAGTTTTATTACAGTGAGCAATACAAACATTTAATTTAAGACTGCTTGAGGCCACAAAGTTAAACTGGATTTTAGATTTTTTTTTTCTTTTCTACATTTGCAGTCAATGTCAGTGAAACATCTTGTACTTTAAGTGACAAAATGAGCCATCAGATGTTTTACAGACTAAATGGATGAACACATTTTGATGAGAAATAATCAGAGGTTTCCCTCTAAAGCATGTATCAAACTCAAGGCCCGCTGGTATATTGCACACACCACCATTATACGAAAAGTCCCACAATGCACTGCCAGTGCGTTGGGTATTATAAGAATTTGTGTTCATGTACATATATATCCTGTGCATATCAATGTTCTTATTTCATATATCGGCCGGTATATTGGTTACCCGCCATTATATTGGATGTCGGCTGATATATCGGATATCGGGGGGTTTTTTAGCCCCCAATATCGAAATCAGCATCAGCCCCAAAAATCCTATATCGGTCAGGTTCTAAGTGAAACATTAAACAAATAATTCTATTCACAACTTAAACTAACCCTAACCTAAAAAAATAACCATTAAAGCACTGGCTGAAGAAGCAGGATGAATAGGAATAGTAGTTTCAATAAAATTTCAATGCTACCCATCCCTACAGCTCAGAGGGACTGTAATCTGCCTAACCATTTGGGAAATAGTCTTCCATAAACACTCTCTCTTCTGTATGAATCTGAAAGTGAATCTGCTGATTCAGTAAAGCTCTGATTTTCTAATACATTTCTTGTCCTACAATAATGCACTAACTACAAAAATGGATAAAACAGTGTAAATAGAACTTTCTCTGTGCTAAATAAATACCATCACCTCTAGAGAAAAAACTGTGAATGATATTATGATGATAAACAAGGTGAGCAGTGAAGACTGATTTGCTTATTGGATCCAGAGGATGTTATTATGATGACTTCCATTAGATTATTTTTCAGTTTCTGTTCCGTTTTAACTTCAAATGAAATAGCAGTTTGATCCCATTTCAGGTTATTCACTAAACTTTAAATGCTTAAATTAAAAAAGAAAAGCTGCCAGTAATGGGTTTACAGGTTGCCGTTTCTTCTGTACCACTGGAAGTAAATAAAACCTTGGAAGTCAATGCAAATAATTCCTATAGGTGTCCTGGCTTTTACTGATGCCTTACAAAACTCCTGTATATATTACGATGCCACTACAGTCTCTCAAACATCATTTGGAATAAAAGTTTACTGCTGTTAAAATACGTTTCTAGTGAAAAGCAATTAGATGTTTAAGATGTTTTGTACGAGCATAAGTTTATGTGTAGTTATGTTTCAGGCTTTCAATTAGCTCTAGTAAAAGTTGCATATTTGATCCACATTGGTCCTGAAACATCACAAGTCCCTTAAACCACTATTCTGCTGTATTCTGTGTAATCCAATCATGTGAAAAAGGTTACACCAAATCCAGATTATCTACAAGGATCAAACACTACAAATTAATACTTTTAACACCTTTCTGAGTTTATCTTTAACCCAATTTAGGACTGATCTTTGGACAAATAATTGTGCTTTTCCAAATTTTGCACAAGTTAAAAAAAAAAGGTCCAGAATTATGCTGTATCAAATGCTTTTCTTCAAAGAATTAAAGTTCTTGCAGAAGAACCTCCGGACTTCACAACCATGTACCTAACTCTTCCAAAAACTTAGGGCAAAATGTTTGAACTCAAACAGCACTTAAGCCTCTGAAATCAAGGCAATACATGGAAATAGCAGATGGAACCTATCTTTAACTGTATTAATAAAGCAGGGCTCCAAACTAACTTTTATCACAAAGAACTGAAATTTTTAGGAGCACCAGCACAAAGTTATGCGCACCATTTAAATCAACATGCAACACAACACATTCATATTTTTTCCCTCTTAAATGATAATTGATAAATGCTTTGGTAATAATAAGAACAATATACAGAAAAACAACGTGCTGTTTTATTTTGTCATCAATGAAAAATTCTCAGCATCAAATATTTCGGGAAAAGGAAAAAAAAATCATTGACTTAATTTGTTAACTACAGCTTTTTCAAATATAGACACCAAAAGACCTCTGTGTGCTTCTTATTAGAGAACATCACTCTGTGGACCACACAGAGGCATTTCTGTTGGCCAGCCCTTGTAGTTGGGCCTTCTAGCTCTTTTACCCTGATGGAGCCACATCTGTACAGCCTCACCTCCAAATCCATCTTATAACATGTAAATTAGAATTTGCAATTAACAATTACTGACTATGTAACTGTAAAAGTAACACAGCATGCAAATTAATAATCATACACCCATTCACTTTTATTTGACAAAAACAATGTCAACCAGATAAATAAAGTTAACACATGGTTGAATGTTAAAGTGCTCAGAATAATATGGAAATCAACTCGTCTAATTTTTTGTATTTCGTTCGAAAAATCTGCACGGGGTAAATTCAGTACGACAGGTTTCACTTCCGGATCACTAACGGATGTTTACATCGAAAAGAATGCATGCCCAACAGTTTGGAGCATGCACATAATTCTTAGGGCAGGGCTATTCAACTATATTTTCCCATGGGCCAAATTATCACAATGCAATGGACTGTGAGCCGGACCACTGTAGTATTACTCTGGATTCTTGGGTGTACAATTGACATATAGGCTATTTTTTTTTGAGAAAACCAAAAGTAGCAACAAATTTTTTTTTTTTTAAATACAAGCATTTGCATGCTGTATTCCTAAGTATTTCAATAGTATTTTAAAAATTATGAAATGAAAATCCTGCATATTCTTACACTACTCACAATAAGTTAGGGATATTGTGAGATTCTCAGTGGATTTCATACATAAGGTGTTTGTTTCACTTCAGTGATTTTTGGGATAGGGAGGCAATTGTATTACGGTGATAGACACACCTCATTTTGTGTTTTCCACGTAATGGTCTCACTGTGTACAGTACACCTTAGATATTGGGGCTAATACCAGAAAATACAAAACGCCAACCCTTTTCAATGTGGCATTAACTTCAACATTCTGGGGATATAAAAAGCTGGTATTGTCAGTAAGTCATTCCCAGTTCATCATTCAAGCAGCCATGAACACACGACGTCGCTTAACGGACAAGCAGCACCACGTGAACATAGCGCGCCTTCAGGCCGGTAGCAGGCAGTCAGATGTTGCTTGTGAACATGGTGTGTCTCAAAGTGTCATCAGCAGACTTGCAGCAAGACACAGAACTACTGGCAATGTTCGTGACAGAGTGATGGACCGCAATGATGACCACTACCTAAGGACCTATGCACTCAGACACCTTTATGCAACTGCCACACAGCTGCACGCCTGTTTACGAGAAGTGAGGGGTACTAAGGTTTCCAGACAAACCGTTTGCAACCGACTTCACCGCTTTGGCTTGAATGCCAGACGACCGTTGCAGGTGACTCCACTGACACCAAGACACCGCTGTGACCGTTTGCAGTGGGCACAAGACCATGTGACCAGCAGTGGTCTACTGTCCTATTCACTGATGAGTGTCAGGTCACCTTGCACAGAAATGATGGTCGTCAGCGTTGCTGGAGAAGGCGAGGTGAGTGATACACCGAGGTCAACACGGTCCCCAGGGTTCGCTTTGGTGGAGGAGGTGCAACAGTCTGGGCAGGCATCACCGGTCAGCGCAAAACAGATTTGGTGATTGTGGATGGCTCGGTCACTGCACGTTCTTACCTCAGAAATATCATAGAACCCATCATCATCCCCCAATTCCACCAGCACACCCCCAACTTTTCCACCCACTACTGACTTTGTCAATTTTGGTTATTTGGGGCTATCTTTATTCTCGTCTAAATTGTTGGGGTAATAAATATTGAACTAATGAAATGGTGTTTCTTCTCATTCATTAATTGTAATATCAAAGGGAACTATTACTTATTTCATTGAAATTCAGACCAAATAGGAAAAGCATTCATGTAAATAACAATATCCCTAACTTATTGTGAGTAGTGTAATTAGTTAATTATATAAAAAAACAAATAATACAGACCTGTACATGCATGTTTAATACTTCAAAATTATGAAAAGGAACATTCTCACTCACTCAATGAAACTTCACTAGCATCTGCATGCTGTATTTCTGAATGATTTGACCTTTTCTAAATTCACATATGCTGTCGAAACATATCAATTAAAAACAGAACAACTTCTTGCACATGAATCCAGCATCACTCTATCACTTCTACAGAGTCATCACACTGGAGTGAAACCGAGAATCACCTATTCAGGTCCAAGTCCAGGTGTTTGAGTGCAGGCGCAAATAGCGCACACACCAAGCTGGACATCAGCAATAGCGGACAGACCTCCATCTTCTGTTTACGGTCCTGGTCGGAATAATAATTCCACCACCGCAGTTATAGCCTCTTGAATTCTACCTCCATCAGTGAAGGGCTATTCGTGCTTAGCCAGGATGTGAACAACTTTAATGATGCCTCACTTTTAGCGCTGGCCTTCGACGGCTTGGTGAACATAGACTGTTGTTTTTGGAGTTTAGTTTTCGCTTTACAGAGGCTGATTTCCATCAAAAAATCTCAGGAAAAGTTGCTGTGAACTTTGGTGAAATACCACTACAGGTTGCATCTTTTACCAATGCCAGGCTCGCAGCACAGATCAGACACACACTTGTCCAACACATTTGTCAAACAGAAGTCTGTGTCTCATTGTTTGTGAAAATAAGTTTGTGCCTTTTACTGGCGTGACTGGACTCTGCTCACATCGTTACAGGGCTAAACCCACTACCTGCCTGGCACCTGGATCATCCTGCTCCCCCCGGCCCCCTCAAATGTGACCAAATTGGTCGCAGCCTGGAGCCCTGTAAAGTACACTTTTTTAAACCCATATTTTATGCACATGGTAGAATTCATGTATGGACAAATGATCACCATAATATATAAACAGGACTGATTGAAGCAATAAGTCTTAAAAACAGATAAACTTAAATGGAAGCCAGGTGCAAGTTGCTCAACTAAAGTCAAAATATTTCAATTAAATTCATTTACTCAGGGTGCATACTTTATTAACATATAAGGTCTACTTTAGCAGCCTGCCTATTAAAGTAGAAAGACAGGAGAAGGACCTGTACAACTCATATGCACAATTAAAGATTCATTACATATATTATTATTTATTTATTACAGTCATCACAATATTTAATGCTGTTCTTGTACATCACAGATTATCCTCACATTGTGTAGGCATATTTCCCGAATAAAGGTTGGGGAAACACTGTTTTCTATTATGACTGTTATTAACTAACTATAATAGTGGACAGGTCGTTAGTGACATCATGCACTTTTGTTTAAGGAAAAATTTCTACTTTATTGCTGATTGCTCTTGAGTATTTAGTTGTTTGTTTAAGAAACTTTGTTAGGTACTGGAATTGTTGAGCACAAAATGCACTTTTGTTTATATTTTCTGCTTCCAATATCTGTTGAATATTGAATTGAATATTTTTTTAAACAAACTTAGGTATGCATTCTAATTGCTGTACACCAATTATTGTGTCCTTAGAGGAATTGATGATGAGTTGCCTACTGAAATAGTCATTAGTTGCAGCCCTAATTTATTGCAGGTAATACTGTCATCATAATATTTAATGCTATTCTTGCACATCACAGATTATCCTCACACTGGGCAGGCAAATTCCCTGAACAAAGGTTGGGGAACACTGTTGTGATAGTTTTAGACTTTTTTTTAAAGACCTTGCTTAATCTTCTGTTAAATCTATAATATACTGAAATATACCAAATGGAATCCCTGTATAATGACATGTGGCTATTGTCAGACTTCTTGCCAACACTCAGCTCTAAGGCCTAATAATTCCACAATCTGAAGACCCTGAAAAGACCCTGCTGATGATACCTTCAAATCGATGTGCACCCTTAAGAAAAAGACCATCTAAAGTGAAACCATAGCCTCTCTTACCTTGCCGGTCTTGTGGTCGAACCAAACCAGGGCGTGATTCCTGGACAGAACCTTGCAGTCGAAGGTGGCGTTGTTCTGGGCCGGACGGCACCGAGCCACCGACCTGCCGATCTTGACCGGCTCGTCCAGGTACACATGCCGCTCCTGGAATGGGTGTGAGTTGGGTCGGCAGGCGAACACGGCCAGCGCTGAAGGCATTGATTTTGGCTTGAGAGTATTACTCCAACCGGACACGAGGGACAAGTTTTCTTGATCCAGAATGGCAGGCTTCTATTTCAATTCCCAAAAAATAATGTGCAGTATGTGTGGCCTGTATGTAGGCAGGGTCGTGTGTCCTCTAAGCCTTTAGGCACTAACTAAAAAACATTGTTCACTATACACAACCCTCCTGTGTGTAAAAAAAAAAGTCAAAGATATAAAAGACAAGACATTCCCTTCAGTGACTGGACAGTCCACCAAAGCTACATAACGACACTTAAACCCACAGCAGGCAGGCACTATGTACAGACCAGGGTGCCATGTGTCAAGATATACATGACTGAGTATAGCACTGACAGCCTCCCACGTCCATCAAACTGAGCCAGTACTGACGCAAGGGCCACACAGCCGGCACACAGTCAACTTTATCCTCACCAATAATCAATTATCAGCTATCGAGCCAGGAGAAGTGGAAATACAATGCTTACCGGCTGCAGTTGGGATTGGATTATAGCGCGCTTTCTTGCAGCAAGCTAACACAAATCTATGTGCAACACGACAGTCGGTTCACCAAGACTTTCTAAATGTGTCATTCACTTTAATAATGTCATAATTACATTACATTCCAGCCCTGATACAGGGAAATATTCGCTAACGTTACCACTCCCTCTGAAGAACACCTTTACGCCGACACCTAGCAAGACTAAACGCCCCTGAGAAGTGAAGGTTTTGCCGACTAAAGCACTCCAGTCTCTGCTTTCAGTCTGGATTAAGAAGCACTGTGGCTTCCGAACACTCAGGGACGGGATTAAAAGTCTTCTAGTGCAACTAAAATGCTAACTGAACGCGGTGGCTAGTTGCCTGTCTGTTGGCGTTGGACCAGCAGGCTAAGCTAGGCTAAGCTAGGCTAGGCTAATGAGTGCTGACAAACTTATCATTCATGTCTGCAAATGATTTCTTCCCGCCCTTGTGTGCCAATTCACTGATAGACAGGAGGCGAAATGTCATCCCTGTGTCCTGAGGTTAACAAACATGCAAGCTACCCTGTCTTTTGCGGTAACGGAGTCCCGCTTTGATCGTTAGCTAAGGGTAAGGTGAGCTAACTAGCCGGCTAACTAACTGACAGTCAGGGCAGAAAATCAGGGGAGTTTCTGGACTGCGGCTCCTCACGCGTCACACCAGCCCAATTATCTTCCAAGAAAACCCTCGGCAAAGGCCACAGGTTGCGCTGTCGTCGTCTGTCGCAGTCCAGATCACGTTTCCTGTGGTGGTTCTGACTTATATCGATCGCTGTCCGACAGTTTTCTGGAGGAAATCTAGAAGTTGTCCTCCGCAAGTCCCGGCCGCCATACTGTAACCGAAGAGCAGACAGGCGGGGTGCGTTCAGGGCCCTGGACACAGCAGCTTCGCTCACATCATTACATCTGACCAGTAAACTCATACTCACCATCAGTTTGTGCTGAAGAGCAAACACTTGGGCTTTGAAAAGTATCATTAAATTATTTTTATATGAAGAACATAACGGGAAAAAAAGGTAATCTGGAAAATATTATTGACCCCAAGGACAATGTTTGTTACAACTGCTCAAATACTTAAAACGTAAAAACCATGATGTTAAAATTTGTACTTATTAACACAAAAGATTTTGTCCTTTATTTTAATGTTTTATACTTTTACTCCGCTACAACTCAAATATTGTGCTGTTTGCCCCAATGCAGTTGTCTGACAGCTATAATGTTTATGTTCAAAATTCATCCAAAGCACAAAAATATAGTGTTAACTGCCAGATATGACAAAGTAAAAAAAACTATATAATCCTTAAGTTTCAGGTGTGTCTAAATAAATTTTTAGCTCTTTTAAATGTAGTTTTTAGTTTTTATTACTTTCTTTTTCATAGTTGTGTTTTTTATTGTACTTTATGATGGAAGGAGACTCAACACTTTTACTGCAGTAGGTTACTGTACTTCAGTACAGACTTCAGATAATTGTACTTCATTTAGTATTTTCTGCAGCTTTATTCTTCTTGTCCATTATGTCAGACACAAATATTGTCCTTTTGACTCCACTCTTTGTCCAGCAGCTTTAGCTCCATTTCATATTTATATTTTTTCATCGGCTTCCTGTCCAGTGAAAACCACAAATATGTACAAATTTACAGAGATATGAATGGTTGTGAAAAATTGAAGGATTAAGTGTCAGTTTCAAATCCTCATCTTTCTTAAGTGAAATAAACTCTTTAAAAACATACTTTGATTCTCTGCAAAACGCATTGTCACAAAGCCAAAAATCAGCCAGTTTTTTGGAGCTCATGGAAAGTTGACTTTTTATAGATGGGTGGTTCTCATATGATAGCACTGCCACAAACATATGATGATCTAATAGAATATGGTGCACTGTTGTAGATTGAACTATAAACAGTATACAAAGTAGAAACCAAATAAGAAAACACTGGAACAAGATGGAAAATCCAAATTAACAAAAGAAAGCAGTGATATTGTATTGTAGTTTGATGTATATTTTATTATGGACATTATAAACACATATTTCATGTTTTGTCTGGTCAACATAGTTTAATTTTTAAAACCCTCAAACAACACCATATAGAGAACCATTATTCATTTAAAGTTGATATAGTAGAATGGAGAACCACTGCCAAGCTCTATAATACAGAATTATTGCCACATATGCCAGTTTAAAGATATTTTAATTCTTGATCAGGAAGACAGCATCCATTTTTTGTCAAAAAAAATACTTGGACACTGATTATTCTGAGGACAGATTGCACTGAGTGATAGTCCTCAACACAGTTAACATCAGACTGAAGGTTGAACTTATATAACATATAATAATATTATTAAAAACGAAAACAGTACAACTAGACCTGTTAATTTCTGTCTTTTATAGAAAGTCATTTCATTTAATACAACAAGGTCCGATGTAATTTTCATGTGAAATCAACTAATTTAAAAATTTAAATTAAAAAAAATATTTTTTGCCTAAAACTACATTATCTTTTTATACATATTTACTTAGTTATCATCTCAATATAATGTCTTTAAATGGTGATTTAATGCATATACTGTAGTTTTAACATATTAGTGTGAATAAAATAAGAGGTAATAATGTACAGTTCGATC
>JAPQRQ010000022.1:9642084-9656512 GCA_037367365.1 Apogon talboti | reverse complement strand
AGAGGCTCTGTAGTTACCATGGAAACACTGTCATCTTCTACAACATTGATTCACCAGTAAAACCCATGGAGTTGGATAAAAAAATTCACTATTTTGATATAATAACCTTTGAATTTCTCTGAGCTTTTATGAACATCTACGCAGACAGTAAATTAAATATAGGAAAATACCTGATTTTGACTGACAAATGCAGAGGATGTCATAACAAATGGTGATAAATCACTTGGGAAACGGTTAAATGTGGGGGAAAAAAAATCACAACAATGGTTCTAGTTCTTTAATGGTTAGCAAGCAGAGATTTTGTGGTTCGGACAAAGTGTGAACACATTACTTTTCTTCATGGATGCTGCTTTTACTTAAACTGACACTAGTGCACAGACTATTGTGTGGAACCTTCAAGTACATCTGAGATATGATGGGACAAAATTCAATTCAAATACTGGACATGGTGCTCCGTTATCACTTAAATGAACATATTGCATAAGTTCAGTCTTTCTATATAAAGAACACAGAGGAAGAGGAGAGGGGGGTGCTGGAGCTCAGACCGAGGGTCAGTGCTGGAGAGAAACCCCCCTGGAGGACAACGAGGAAGAGGACTGTCAGGCCCAGGAAGAGGGAGCAAGACCAAGTCTACCTCGTTCCCTGAGTCACCTCCACCCCGGCTCATCAAGCCACTCCATCCTCATCCGACTAATGATAGGAATGTTACAAAAACAGCCTGAGTGCAGTCGCTGGGCCCTGAGGACAGCGAGTCATCTCAGTTACCCACAGATACACAAACACGGCTCACCCAGATGTCACCCAGGCTTCAACACAAATGTCCTGGGTCGTACCAGCAGCGGTATTGTCATAGAAACGGTGTGACGCAGGCCTTCGCATACGAACATGTCGTCTCTCAGAGATACGAGATACAACGAATGTATCACAGCAGGTCATGGTTCATCTCTCAAGTAGCTTCGTGACGCAGTTGAGTACGTTTAACCCACTAGATCAGAGAACAGACTAGTACTATCACATTGATCAGTCACGTCAACAGGCCAAACATTTACTGTAACTCTTTATGGGTCACTCTTAGGAATACTCTGAAATTCAAAGTTTCATCATTAGTGTGTTATTGGAGGACATAAGACTTCAACACTTTTGTGAAAATTCTCTACATTTTTTTATCGATATGAAGAAAATCAAGGTCAATGAAGTTACCATATTTGGTTCCTTACCCTTATGAGGCAAAATCTAACACTCAGCTTTCTTAGTGATAATGAGGTTTATTCACATTGTCAAGTGCCAAGTGTAGGTCCAGTACCTGTGTTGTTATATACATACTGTACATGTTGTAACTGTGACAAATCCCAAATCTGACTTTGAATGAATTAGAATGAACATGGTAGTGGTTTTTCCACAAGCAGCTGTTCATGGTGATGGTGCATTTACTTAAATACAGTCTGGAATCTTTAAAAGTCTTTCAAGTTTACTATAAAGTCTTCTGTCTTTTCCCCTCATGGCTGCAGAACCAGTGACGCCTATTGGACCAGGTTCAAGCTATATGTCGGCAACGCGATGAAGTGGCGATTCGTTCAGGGTATACCCCGCCTTCGCCCATAGGTAGCTGGGATAGGTAGGCTCCAGCACCCCCTGCGACCCTAGTGAGGGTAAAGCGGGTTCAGAAGATGAATGAATGAATATAAAATGAAACGGCCGGTTTACGTGATGACGTAGATGTAATTACGTTCTACGTCCTCCCGCCCCTATGCTAACTGTTAGCTTCGTGGCTACTTAACAGCTGCTAGTCTTATGTTATTATTCCTAGACAGGACACCGGAGAACGACCTTAAATAACACTAAACTCAGCTAGAAATCGGTTAACAGTCGTCGGAGCGTCTGAGTTTCCGTGTCGGGCCGTCTCCATGGCTCTGCAAGGCCCAGAGGAGCTGGGGGAGCAGGTCGAGGAGCCGGAGGACCTGGACGACCAGGACGCTAGCAGCATCTCCCCGGCCGAAGAGATAACGCTGCCGGCCTGGCCCGGAGGCGACGAAGAGCCGGACGAAGGTCTCTTGCTCCCGTGGGATCGCTTCTCCACCTGGCTGCACTGCATCTGTGTGGTGGGCTTCGACCTGGAGCTGGGGCAGGCGGTGGAGGTGAGGTAGAAGTGGTGTCACAAACTCAGAAACTAAGTTAACGGGAATGGTGGCTCCGACTAATATCTGGACTTCTTTCTCTTTTTGTTGTATAATCTATGCTTCTACGGCGCTGACACGTTTACACACAACTGCAACTAAAAATAGAAATTAATTTTCCGACTGCTTTGTGCACTGCTTTGTGAGTTCATTATTTGTTGTCTTCCTAAAATGAAAAGTTTGTTTTCCTCCGGGACTTAGTCTACCCCCTGAGCCACAGCATCGCGTCTGTTGTAGAGGCATTTAGTTGAATCTCATCGTCAGACATTTTCATTAGCTACAAATTCCATTTCTTATGTTTCAGGATCGTTTTAGTATAAATATAGACACCTGTAGTTCTTATACCACTTTGCTAAGCCTGGCCTTGTGTCTGTAGTACATTTAAAACAGCATCAATTGAAAAAACAGGAAGATTAGACTCAAGCACAATCTGAGTTCAGGATAAAGTCAATGGCTAATATAAAAATAAAAGACACTAATGAATTACATAATCAGTATTTCAGTACATAAGTGGAAAGTATGGGTTGACAGAAAGACCACAGCAAAGTATTTCCTTTTCCCTTGGATTTCACTGATGGTGGTAGTAGTAGTATTTTTTTTGCTTAGCAAGGTTCTTAACTGAGTGAACTGAGTAAGTATCCAAATGTCAGCCACAATTAGTCATCAAGATTGTCTAAATGCAAATGGGAGGAGCTTCACTGCTTTTTTTTTTAGTGTCTCCTTTATTAGCATAGATAAACTGGACCAACCTGTACCAAAGGTGAGGAGAGAAAGTCATCCCTCAATTTAAATAGAGCCTACCCTACTATTAAATGATGAACATGACAGACAGGATGTGAATTTCCCATTGTATTTGAAAATTTGCCAATATGGTAATGTTTTTCAATTTTTAACAATAGATTATCTATGGAAATAACTCTACTGTTGGTGTAGAAAAAGTTGAAAGTTGTTAATGTTGCAACAGACTCTGTGCTGTGTTAGTTATGCTGTCATTTTGAGCATTCAAACATCACCAGCCTTTTGAGACATCATTCACAATTTTTTGGATGAAATTAAACTGTCAACAATGAATTGTAAACTAAATGTTGTTTTGTTTAGTTTTGACTCAATATATTGTCATTCCTCAACCTGGTGCTGCTGCACTTTGAAACAATTTTATCTAATGAAAAAAATGACATAAAATGAATGGGCACAAGACGTACAATAATTACATATCAATAAGGACTAACGGACTGTCCGACAGGCTGTTTGTATGGTGCCTGCTCTTCTGGGCTGTTTTATCTTACCTAAATCCTGCGACAGCCTTGCTGCAGTATTAGGCTATTGAGCTTCTCAACAACTGTCCCACCACCGACTCTGCTCCTCTACCCGGACATCACCTGGCTACCTTGTGGAAAATACGTCCACTGTGGTTCCTGACGGACTTTCAACTACGATGGCTCCACTTCTATCAACTCCTTCTGGTCTTCATCTTGCCACCAATGGAGAAATCCCAGGAGTAGTGTGGACCGCGGAGTACTGGCTAGCCTAGCCAGGTTGGCGAGTGACAGCACACAGGTGGCCAAGCCGAACTCAACTTTGGACTTTTTAATATCCGCTCTCTCTCCGGTAAAGGACAGCTCCTCCAGGATCTCATCAGTGACCACAGGTATGATGTCTTGTGCTTAACAGAGAGATGGCAACAACCAAATGACTTTTCCCAGCTGAGTGAAGCATCTCCTCCTGGGTTTGTTTACACCTGTCAACCCCGTGCTGTCAGACGTGGGGGAGGCATCACAGTAATTCACCGCGAGAAGTGAAAAGTCTCTGTCCCAGCCTACCAGTCATTCAAGTCTGTGGTCATTCAACTGAAAGGACCATCTCCAACCATAATAATCACTGTTTACCGTCCTCCTAAGCCCAGTACTGATTTTATCAGTGAATTCTCTGCCGTTTTCACTCGCATATTCTCACTCAGCCCTAACATAATGCTGTTTGGTGATTTCAACATACATCTTGACAATATGAATAATTCTCTCACAAAAAGCTTCACATCCTGCCTGGACAGTTTTGGAGTACAGCAGTATATTGACTTTCCCACCCATTCTAAAGGACATATTCTGGACCTGATCTGCTGTTCTGGTATTACTCCTTTTAACTGTTCTGCAATTGATCGCCCCATCTCTGATCATAAGCTTATATCATTTAACGTCAACCTGCGCTATTTAAATCTAAACTGCCTCACATCGCATTCCGTAATATTAAGGACATTGACTTGACTGCTCTGAATACTGTTATTGCTAATCTCCCCCCCATCAACTACTTATCCGCTCCTGATGAACTGCTTAACCATTATAATATTGGACTTCATAATCTTCTGGATTCCCTGGCTCCTCAGAAAACACGGACTGTCACCTTCACCTACTCTGCACCCTGGTTTACACCCAAGTCTGTCACTTCAAGGCTAAAGGACGTCAATTCGAATGCCTCTACAGGAAATCTGGCCTCACTGTTCATCAGGACATGTTTCACAACGAAATTCTCCACTCCAAGGACATGCTCTCTACTGCCAAATCCCTTTACCTTGCAAATCAAATCAATTCAAGTAATGGGAACACACAGATTCTCTTTTCTTTGGTTAACAAAACACTACACCCCCCTGGACTCTCTTCCTCCTCAATTGACTACTGCAATGCAATTATGAAATTTTTTAATACAAAGATTGACAGTATTCACCAACAGCTAGCCCACAGCACACACACCTCACCCCTCCCACCTGTCCAAACTTCTCTCTCCTCTACACTTTCTAGCGTCAAACTGCTCTCTTTCCGACATATCTTACCTCCATCAACTTCCTCAAACTTAATAGTAAAACTGAAATTCTTCTCATTGGCACTAAATCCACAATTATCTAAAATAAACAGCTTCTCCATTCAGATTAACAATTCCCCAGATGATTGTGAACAGAATTGTTTCTCAGAAAATGATGTGCGTTCTTGTCCTATGTGACAACTTTATTCCTTTCTCTTTCAGGTTATTTATCCTCACCACTCCAAACTATCAGAGAAAGAGGTGAGTGAATCATTGGTGACATGCAGACATCCACCATAAAAAACTGAAATAAACATCAGAAAACAGATAAATGTAGTGAAGGGGTCAGTAGTAGGTGAGTGTCTGTGGTGAACCCGTTGAAGGGTGCAGTAAAATAAACACATCAAAGGTCAGGGTGGGTGTATCATAGAGCAGGTTCAAATTCAATATTACTGCTTTGAAAGCAACACTTTTACCCTTGTATTTCTACATGTTAGGCTATATATCACTCTAATGCTGTTTGTATGAGTGTAAGAACACACATCCACACAATGAGGGATCTTCAAAATGATGACAGTCACTAGACTTGCACTGAACTTCTTTTCTGACTACCCAAATGGATAGTAATCCTTTATTATGTAGCATGAACACAATTAGCAGAAAGTTATTTGGAGATTCGAAGACAATTATCAGTAAAACATAAGGCTTGAGCATATATTCAGATCAATCATACATCTACCCTTGAACATTATATTACAGTGAACTTATCAAGGAGTCAGAGGTCCTTCGTGTTACTGCTGAGAACAAGAATCCTTCCATGAAAACCATCCAAGTGACAGCAGTAGTTTGCGTGATTTATGAGAATTATTAGCTGATATTTTGGTCCTCATTATGATGAGTTAACACCAAAAAGTTCAAATTAAGAAATGTTTTGGTGCTTAAACAACAACAGATCAGAATGATTGTTGTATTTTAACATGTATATACTGGATGCTTTTGTTCTAAAGCACTGAAAAAAGTATCTAGGATGGGTCATTAGATTAGTAGTTATTTTTATTTATGTTGGAACTCCAGCTCAAGTTTCTGTTTCTAAATAATGTGATGTTGTGCATGACATAATAATAATAATAATAATAATAAAATGAAATTTGTTCTTAGAGAAATGAGACATTCTTCTCTTTGAACCATAGGTTTGTTATTAGAATCACAAATTAGTCTGCTTTAAGTATTGCCTTTTCTTTGTTTGTTGCCTTTGTGTCAGTTGTGTGAATTCCTGAACTACAATTAACGTTTTGCTCTGTTTCCTTCCAGAAAACCAGCATCTGCTACCTTTCATTTCCTGACTCCAACTCAGGTGAGTTCCCCGTTTCCAGTCTGCGAGATTTTATAGGCCTCTGTGTTGTTTGATCAGACCCTGGCTTTATTTTAAGTGATTTTAAATAGGATGTTTTCTTGCAAACAGCACAAATTGTATCAGTATGCATCATTATTTAGCAGATTACATAATGAGACCAGTGTTTTCACCTGCAGCTGTACATAGGTCAGGGACATATGGGTAAAATATTATGTCCCCATATATTTGGGTAGAATGACTATATACATTTTATATTAAAAATCTAAAATATATTTTCTATTCAAAATTTCACATGTAAGCCCAAACCATAAAGCTGTTACAAAATTATTATTTTTAAAATATTGTTGTTATTGAAACATTGAGGTATAATGCAACTGATTTTATAGTGTATCTTATAACTATAAATAAGAACACAATACAATTTATACAAAAGGGCTGACTCTTCTGAAAATAAACATTGTGTATGTAAACGGATTGGCAAAAAAAAGTTCCACATTCTAGTATTTTGTTAGACAGTCTTATGCGTTTATTACAGCATGTATTCATCGTTGTATCATTTTAATCAGCTTATGCAGTGTTACCACCATCTATGACGTTGCAGATCCTCAGCTCAGCTCTGACACACACATTCTAGAGACACTGGCCAGTGTTTACCAGAGAACTACATGGGAAAGTGGGCACCTCTACAGAGCCCCTTTGGTGACGTGAGGAAAAAAAATATTAATGCGTGGCCAAGAGATAAAAAACGCGTGGACACGAGTCACTAATGCCCCATACTAAAACCCCGTAATTTTTTTTTTTCTCATATGTCACCAAAGGGGCCCCGTACACTTCACCTAATGACACAGCACAACAAGTTTTTTAGATGTTTAGACAGAAACACTCGTGATGTGTCACAAAACGTAGAGAAAGTCCATTAAATACAGGGAGAAATGAAGAGTTGGATGTTTAGATCATGGTTTATCTGCTCTGTTTGTTTTGTACTGCTATGCTAACAGCCTGGAGCCAAAACACACACAGGTTAATGGTTTAAAGCAGGGGTGTCAAACATATGGCCTGTGGGTCAAAACCAGCCCGTCAGAGGATCCAATCCGGCCCATAGAATTAATTTGTGAAATGCAAAAATTACACTGGAGATACCAGGGTGTTAAAATAATTTTACTTCAGGGACCACATACAGACCAACATGATCTCAAGTGGGTCTTGTTTTGGTGTAAAAAAAGTAAAATTACATGACAGTGTTTACATTTACAAACTATCCTTTAACAAAATATGTGAATAACCTGAAGAGCAATTTTAACAATATTCTGCCTGTTACTAAATGTTTTGTGTACTTGTAGATCCACTGCTATCTGTAAGGTGTAATGTACATGTGTAAACGATAAGGTGAGGTGTAATATTGGTAAAATTGTCCGTGTAGGTTCTCATTTGCCCAGGTCATGGTCCTTCTTGGTAGTTCTTCTCGGTTCAACTGGACTGGATTCGTTCTTTTGAAAACGTTTCGTCTCTCATCCAAGACACTTCTTCAGTTCTGAAGAAGTGTCTTGGCCTCTATCACTACCCAATAGCATGACATCATGGAGGCTGAGCTGAGGAAGTGTGTGTGTCTGTGGGATGTGTGGAGGTCATGTAGCGGTTGACAGCCGATCACTGACTCGCTGTATACTTCCTATTTCCTCGTTCCTCTGCTTCCTTTTCCTGTTTGTGTAAATTCAGAACTCAGTTTAAATCAAATCAGCTGCTTCTACCTCCTGTTTTGTACGCACAGTTTCAACTTAAAATGTAACTTTAAAAGATCTCAGCATTTGTACACAGGGTGAAATACCACTGAATAAAATTATCTCTTTGTCGATGAGCAAAACTTGGTGGGTGTTCACCAAATCTGTAGAAAAATAGCATTAAAGGGTAAAAAGATCACGTACCAAGTGTTCCCATGGTAACCGCTTATTTACTGTATGTCACTGTGTTCACAGGTTGCCTTGGCGACACCCAGTTCTGCTTCCGCTTCCGTCAGGGTTCCAACAGGAAGTCATCATTTGGATGTTTCCTGGAAACCACCGACCGGGATGCTCCACCTTGTCTGAAGGTTTGGACGCACACACACACACACACACACACACACACACGCACACACCTCTACACCTCTACACCTGAATGTTGAGTCTCAGTGATGTTAAAGTGTGTGTTGATGTGTTGCAGAGGGAACAGGGTCATTACTATGGTTACGTGTACTTCCGTCAGGTGCGAGACAAGTCTCTGAAGAGAGGATACTTCCAGAAGGTGAGTGGTGAATGCAGCAGGTCACCTTAACACAACAGTTTATGTTTGACAAACACAACATGAAAAAGAACTGGGACGCCGTCACACCTTCACCTTCAACTTCAAGTTTGACATTTGTCATGTGCTTTATAAAGTATAAACACTTGAATATGTTGCGTCGGACTATCTGATGTGTAAAATATGCAGCAAAGATGATGTTTTTCAGTAAAACGTGGGAACCCTTCCTGTCATATATTGGGTTGAATATTTCCACCATTCTCGCAAGAGGGTTTGTATTATAGCTCCGAATGCTATGCCCCACACATGACACCCTGCGGTTTGGTTGATGTATTGGTGTTTCTATGTATCTCTCTCTGATCATCTGGATGTATCGTGTATGGCAGTGTACCCCCAGTTTATTTTATTTCACGTGTGTATCTCTTGAATCTCTCCCGCCTGTATAAATTCGAATTTCAATGTCTATGTGAGTCAAATGTATGTTTGTTTTTGTTATATATGTTTTATTTCTTGAAATATGAGCTTTGTCAGACTTTTTTTTTTTGCCTTTTTCTGTACTGGTATTTTCGATATTACCGACGTGTTCTTTGGCATTCTACAAAGCAAGACCTCAGAGGTGCAGTTTAATCGATAGGATCACAATATGGTAGTATCAAATTCATTTTACCTCACTTTTCAAACATTTTGATAATCTGGATATGTCATTTATCTGAAAATGTTTGCATTTAATTAGTTTTAATTGGGTCTTAAAGTAATTCTAGAAGTCTGAAGTACAGATAGAGCATAATAAAAAAGTATTCACTTAAGAATAAATAAAATAGAAGATTGAAATATACCTTATAACAAAACCTTGTGAATATAATATAATAAGGATAGAGATGCAGAATGTAGTTTTTCTTTTTGTGCACTTGTTACTATTAGGTATAGTTGACATGCCTGAGTTCAGAGCTGAGGTCTGCTCCAGTTTTCTGCCTGTTGAAGGAAGTTTTTCCTTTCCACTGTGGCCAAGTCCTTCTGGAGGATTAGATAAGAGTCTGGTTTAGACCAGCTCGAAATGTAAAGTGTCATCAGTGATTTGACACTATATAAATAAAATTTGATTGATTGATTGAACCATCAGATAGTTTGGTCTGTATGGTGCACAGAATGCCATCAAAGCAACAAAATCCAGACTCGCGGATGGACATGTTGGCTCAGCAGTTGTCGGTAGTTAACCTGTTTGGTCAAACTATGAATATAAACCTGTCTTTGTCATTCTCAGTCTCTGGTCCTCATCAGTAAGCTCCCCTATGTGACCTTCTTCCACTCCCTGTTGAAGATTTTGGCTCCGGAGTACTTTGAGAAACAGGAGCCCTGTCTGGAGGCCGGTGAGCCTTTCAAAAATAACTATATGCACTTTTATTTTCAAGGATGGTTAGTTCATTCAAATATTGTTCTGTCTCTTAAATGTTCTATAACCTTGCTTTCACCAGTGTCTGGTATCAGGTCCTTCTGGCATGTTGGGAACAGCTTCACCAGTGATAGCAAAAATTCCAAAATGAGTATGAAATGTTTGAGCAATTGTTTGGTTTTCCTATTCTGGCCTTATGAGTTTTTTCTAAGTATTTTTTAGGTTTTTTTGTAAGGGGATCATAACTCTGACCAAACATAAATATAAATGGTTCATTCTAGGGTAATAAAAACAAAAGAATGAATATTTTCAGGTGATAACACAAAACATGATTCTGAATGTTGTATTCTATTTTTACCATTAGATCTACATACACCACTTAAATCTTACACTCTTACATACAGTAGTAATGTGCTGCATGCTCATAAAGCTGTGTCTGCATATGTTGACATGCACATCTATATCCATTTAAATACAAGGCTGTGGGTGTAAATTAATTTCATTTTGTGATTTTTCTGGATTCAACTGAATGCTTTCGTCTTTACAAACTGTGCTTCACGTTTGTATTTGTGTTTTGGTTTGGAAGCTTGTAATGACATCGACCGTTGGAACACGCCCCATCCAGGACGAATCCTCACACTGCCTATTATGGGTGTGGTAATCAAGGTAGATGCTCACACACTGTACTGTTGACTTGTCTCAGCAGGTAAAATTTAGGTGCAGATAATTACAAAAATTATGACTTTTCATGCAGCCAAGGGCAAAATTTCCACTGGAGTCTGTGAATCTGTGCAACACACTGAGCCTGAACCAGAACATAGTTTTAGAGTGAAACTCTACCAAATGTAGGTCATTAAGAAAAATAGTGAAGTCAAAAGTGCTAATTGTCCCTAGTTTTAAAGATGCAATATTGGGTCAAAATGTGAAATTCTATGAATTACTCAGATGGAATGCTTATCTCTGAGCAACTAGTTCTACTTCAAAACAGTCTCTACACAAGAATTAATTACATTTTCAGAGTTACTCTAGTTCATGATTTATAAATATGTTATATATATGAACATAAACCTGTGTCTACACATAATTACACTTTACATTGAAATCATGAGTCAACCAGCACTTTGGCATTTTCTTTTCAACTCCTCAAACTCTGTAAGATTCGGTACATGTTTTATCTGAAGCAGATAATTTCCAAAGAATTGTAGACAAGTCATACTTTCCACCTACACGCCTTGCATAGAATATTATATGGTCGGTTTTTCAACCTATGACCAGATCTTTTCATCAGATGGTATATTGATGCCTTATGAGTAAGTGTTTGATCCGTTTTGGTCTGCAGGTTCGAATCCCAACCAGTTACGACAAACCAGGAACGTCACAGCTGGTCCAGTCCACACAGGTAAGTCCACACACACACACACACACACACAAATCTGGAACTACAGTTTCTTACTTCTGAAATACATGTGGGCTGGGCAATCAGGCCAAAAGACCATATCAGACGTATTTTGATATACAGTCAAAATCCACAATTTAAACCACTTTTTCTCACCATAAAATGTAGTTGAGTTCCAACCAAACTATAAATTTTTGCCTAGTTTTCTCTGACCATAATAAAAATACTTAGATGAAGTAAACACTAGTCCACATTTTAATGAATAGATACTATAGCTGCAGTGTTTCCATTAATTATATAGGGTCCAGCCTGTCCAAGTTTTATAAAATATCAAAAATGTTTTCTCACCAGCAGATTAAGCCTTAAGCATCTGTATAAATCAGACATGTTGCACGTCAAAGTTCAGAGGCTGGATCTGCAGCTGATGGCTAATTCTTCATCATTATTTCTTGACACATTCCACAAACTTTACAAGTTAATGTGAATTGAAACCAAACTCTTAACTGCAGATGGTCACTAAAGTATCACTGAAAATGGACTGAATACAACTCACTCCTCCAGTTACCTGAATCTCTACAAATACAATAGTTCAACTCTCTGTGTTAAACAGCATTTTAAATGTTGAATGTTAACACACTAGGACAGCTGTGATAGTGCTGTTATTTATTTTTTTAATCTGTACGATTCCTCGAAAAATCACTCAACTTTAACCTTTATTTAAACTAAAAATATACAACTTTCATGCTTTCATGGAAATCCAAAACATCAAAGGTTTAGAAATAGTCATGGAATTTTGCGTTTTATGGATACAAACTCTTAGCTATTGGTGAAACCCACTGTTTTTAGATCAAAGTAATATTAGGGTTAGTATCCAGACAAAAAGGTTTTCCCTCAGTCTGTGGGATGCTTTTTTTAGTGGGATCGCACTTAGTTGTCACTGTTTGACATAAAATACTTTTGCATAATTTTGAATCTATATTAGTGCAAATCTTAGAAAATGTCTTATTAACCTAATATATTGTATGAATATTGTAAGTAAAGTCGTTTTTATTAATAAGTGAATGCGTGTGTGTGTTGGTTTCAGACTGACAGTCTGGTGTCCATTGTGCTCCCAACCATCCATGAGGTTGATCTGTTCAGGTGAGTTTATGCCGCTGGTCAGTGACAGTACTGAACATGAGTCTGAACAGGGAGGGGTTACCTTCCCAACAGCTGCTTCACAAACCTGTCAGACAAACAAAGCAAAACAAACAACGGAGACCTGGGGGTTGCTATTTACTTTTGCATATTTCGGCTACACCTGTAGCCTTCCTCAGAAGGGTCACGTGATGTTTGCCAGACAACAGGGAACGACTATGCCCCCTGCTGTCTGGCATCCTGTGGAGGACCGCATCCCAGGTGTGGGATATGGTGTAGGATCGCTCATATCTGTTCATGGTCCTCGGGGCCCGTTTTCTGATCTCAGTGGTCTACCTAATCCAGCTGTGGTATTTGTTGCGCTCTGAGTGGATGACCTTGGCTTCTTCCCAGTCCATAATGTGGTTTTCTCTTTTGTAATGATCTGTTATGGCTGATTTCAGATTCTGCTGTTCTGCTATTTCTTTAGCTTTGCGTGTGTGTCTTGCTAATGTCTCTTTCCCACATTCTTTCTTGTGTACATTTTTTCTTGTACCAAACGGTCTTCCTGTTTCTCCAATGTAAGTCTTATTACATGATAGGCAGGGTATTTTGTAGATGAGATTATTTTTGTTTTCTGTGGGTATTTTGGATGCCAGACAGCAGGGGGCATAGTTGTCCCCTGAGATCACACCCGAACCCAGATACATGGAAGAAAGAAGGAATTATCCATTATTTCTTATTGATATTATTGCACATCTTTATGATATCACTACTGATTTCAGCCTAAATGGACAGAGCACACAGAAAAAATTACCTCTTGATGTATCCTTCAGTGCGTATCACACAAATTAACAGGACAAAATTATGTCAAATAAAATGATAATAAATTTAATTAAAAAAAAGGACACTAACCATTGCACACACACTTCCTCTCTGTTCAGGTGTTTCTATCCAGTCTTCTTCCACATCCAGATGCTGTGGGAGCTGGTGTTGTTAGGGGAAGCCCTCGTTGTCATGGCGCCGTCACCAGCAGAGTCATCGGACACTGTACTGGCTCTCGTCAGGTGACTGTTTATGCCTCTGTCTTCAGAAATATTTGCTTACAGTTACTTTCCATAATTTGAAATTTAAAGTTATGTTTTAACGTAAATACCCTGTGAATCTTGACGTCACATCTCCAGTTAACAGAAAAGTCCAAATTATGGTGTCAACAATGTCTGCAGTGAGTTAAACTCCTCAGTTTTCAGACATATTGTAATATGTCCTTTGTTTTTCTACGTCCAGCTGTATCTCTCCTCTGCGCTACTGCAGTGACTTCCGGCCATACTTCACCATCCACGACAGTGAGTTTAAGGAGTATACGACCAGGACGCAGGCTCCGTGAGTACACACAGAATCCACCTGGTTCACACGGTAACCGTTGGAATGGTACAAAAACAAGACCCACGCTGAGAGCTATTTCTCATATTGGATCATGTTCAAAGCTGTGCCTTTCCAGTAATAAATGTAATTGTGAAAACCCCTGGACTCACCTGTGAGGTATTTGTGTGTCTGCAGGCCATCTGTTATTCTGGGAGTGACCAATCCATTCTTTGCAAAAACATTGCAGCACTGGCCACACATCATCCGCATTGGAGACATGAAGCAAACAGGTATAGATTACTATAAGGAGGCAGATGTTCACCAATGTCAGCAGTAACACAGTTCTAAAGGCTGTGACTTAAGCTGCAGAATGGCTGTTTTATTTCTGCACATAACATACCATCATATCATATAACCTGGGGCGGCCGTGGCTCAGATGGTAGAGTGGGTCGTCCGATAACCGAAGGGTTGGAGGTTCGAATCTCGCTCTGTCTGAGTTATGAGCTGTTGTGTCCTTGGGCAAGACACTTCACCCACCTTGCTTCCAGTGCCACTCACACTGGTGT
>JAPQRQ010000022.1:9628015-9639452 GCA_037367365.1 Apogon talboti | reverse complement strand
TGTGTGTGTGTGTGTGTGTGTGTGTGTGTGTGTGTGTGTGTGTGTGTGTGTGTGTGTGTGTGTGCGCGCGCGCGCGCTCACTTGTCCCTTCAAGGATCTACAACAGAGGATCCAGAAACACACAGAAGTGGAGGCAGTTGATCTGGTTCTGAAGCTGAAGGATAAACTGGTGAGTACAAACTGAAATACTACAACCTCTACTACTGTGGACACATTCCTGCTGCCTTTAACCCATAAAGACCCACAACTATTTTTTGTAGGGACGTTCGGTTTCTCTCTACATTTAACCAGTACCAAGTGATTTATCACCATATATTATAATATTATCCTTTACATTGTTCAATGTAAATCACTTATTTTCTTATATTTAATTCACTGATAATGTGGATGTTCATAAAAGGTCATTAGATCAAAACAGAAAACTGAAGAAAACATGACATGTTCAACAAAATATATCATTAAGTCTACATAAAAACAAGCATCTACAACTACTGTCATTTGTAAAACTACATGGGTTTTATTGTTGAACCACTGCTGCAGAAGATAATGACTGATAAAGGCTGTGGATGCGTCTGAAAAAGACATCTGACACCGTACCGTAGTGTCTTCATCCACTTGTCCGGGTCGGGGGGGCAGCAGCTTCAGCAGAGGAGCCCACACAGCCCCCCTCCCCAGCCACTTCCACCAGCTCATCCAGGGGAATCCTTAGGCATCACATCTGACAGAGTTGTTGAAAAGATGACAAATCTGAGTTATTATACTGTATTGATGGGATTAGTGGATCAACAGTGATTAAACATGTTAGATCAGCGTATGCTTTTGGGTCGTAAAGGGTTAAAGACAGTCTGCTGATTGTCATTCACAATGACAGTAGAAGTAAATAACAAACGCTGCAACATAAGTTCAAATCAGAAGAATGAGGCGAGAACCATTTTAATGCAGATTACTGGAGAGAAATCTGAGATGACTGATGAGTTTACATGACAGTCTGTGTTGGTTCTGTCAGAGCCAGTGGCTGTTTGTAAGTGTTCTGTGGTGGTTCTGTGCCTCCTCAGAGTCAGGCGGAAAAGGAGCAGATGCCGGTTCGTCCTGGGACTCTGGCCAAACTACGAGCTCACATTGAGGCCGTCATCCTGGCTTTACCTGAGGACCTGCAGGGCATCCTCCACAAGCCCTCCACCCCTGACCTTTAGCCCCTCCCCCTGTGGCTGCTTTTAACATTCTGGGGTCCTAGGTCGCCGAGGCTCCGCTCTGACATGGAGAACACATCTGTCGGAGGAAACAAGCAAATCAGAACTGAGGAAAAGAAGGACGGGAAGGATTATCAGAATCGTCGTGTTGAAGGAAATAAGGATTTGTTGTTGCCGTGGAGCCAAGAGCCAGAAAAGGAGCCTGGCTGAACTCTGACCCCAAGCATTTTGAACTTTTTACTTGTTGGACCACTGCTGTTTGGCAGAACTGACTGAGATTTTCATCCATTTTTAACAAGTGTTTTTAAAAAAGTGCACTTCATCACTTTCACACCCAGACTGAGTGGAGCAGTGCTTTATTTTTAAATCCAAGTAAACATCAACAGCATTAAACACCAGCGACCCCCGTCCTCAGGAGATACCTCCCCCCGTGTACATCACCTCTCTGTAGCCCAGGACATCTGACCACATCCAAACGGCAAAACACCTGATTTATGACATAAGTCAGTTTGATCATTTTTATTTTTAGCTGTAGCAATGAGATGTCAATTACCTGCTCCACACTGAACATACGGAAGCTTATTGCTGCCATAAAACGAATGAAAAACAGTGATGGTAAATTAAAACCATGAAAGACAGACACAAAATAATTAACATATATTTTTTTTGTCTTTTGTGGTATTTTCATTTTCGACATCCTCAGGGAATTGACAAGGTCTGAACTATTTCATTTCAATTAAATATGTCCAACTTAAACCATATTTAGATTCTGATCCTTACACTACAATATCATTTTAACAAACACTGATTGGATTTAAAGTGCCAGTGCCTTATAAAGGCTGATGATGAATGATCATTATTGGTGAAAGCCCAGCAAGTGTCAAATCAGTCTGACCTAAAATAGCTTTGATTTGAACTGTAACGCACTGTCAGATGAATTCAGTGCTTATATTTGTTAAAATAAAAGGAGCCAACTAAACCTGATGGTACGACTGGCACACTGAAGCATTAAATCCTTTAAGCGCCAAAGTTGTAATATTGCAACTAGGAACATAAGTGAATTAAACAGACAGCTTTTTGAAATCTTGGTATCAAAATTGAATATTAAAAAAAAAAAAACTGCCGCCTAAAGGGTTAATACTCAGACCTTTTGAGAAGTTTAAGAAGAGAAAAATACACATTTCAAATGGACTAAAATTACAATATTAACCACTATGTGATATTTTGACCAAATAGTGCGGCCACAATTTGTGGCATTAGAATATGTCCCTAAATCCAACTCTAGTGTGATCAGATTTGGTTTCCTCACACTTGGACATAAACAGCCTCATCTCTAACCTCAGACACAGCGGCTGCTTCCTTTCACTTTGTAAACTGAATTTTTTTGTGCATTTAAAGGTATGGACACAGTTTTAAGGTGGAGTGTTTGCTGTTCATTTTTTAATACACTTACAAATACAAAGAGTACTTTTTAAGACTATTCTTTGTGTTTTGTTGTTTTTTGGGTTTTTTTTATGACGTACATGATGATTGAATCTTCTAATCAATGGATAATCGTCCACATGGATCAGATCAGTCAGGATGGATCAGGGCCATAGATTTTCTGCCCTTGGATTTCTTCCCTCCAAAAATAAAAAAGATTTTTATAAATTTATTTGAGCTGCATCACCTTAACAATTGGTCCATATACTACCATTTATAGTCTTGTAATAACAGAATGGGCTGAAGAGCTATATAATGATGCATTCAAGTCCACTCAGACCAACCCAGGCTACAGAGAGGCTCTGCTCTGAACAACACCGTCAACATTCAGTTGTTAAATTCAGTGACAGATGTGTATAAACCACACAAAACCATCTGCATGTTCATTCAGGTTTTTTGTGCTGAATTAATTTAAATTTACAAGCATTCCCATACACTTCACAACATAATGGAAACAATACAATTTGAACAGGTACGTAATTTATTCTGAGTTTTTTTTATTGTAAATTACATTAGGAAGGGCTTTTTATTTTTTTAGATAACAGTGTGATTTGTTAACAGCCGCTCTCCGTGAATATGACTGTACACACTCCACTGTCAGATGTTTGAGTTGGTGGGTGTCATGGAAGCAAAGAGATGCCCAGTTTTCAGTTGTTTTTGTTTTCTTTTTAAGTTCTGATCTCAAAATCAGGAGCTTTTTTTTTTTTTTTTTTTTATCAGGATGGTGGGTTCATTGATCTTTTTTTTTCTGACAAAAAGGCAGATTTTTAAAATGACAGATGTTCTCACAACAACAAAACCTTTGTTTGCTCAAGATAATTGTGGAGAATCCAGAATGAGTGTGATTTTGGCTTTGCAATCATGTTGATCAGTAACATTCACTCAGGTCCAATCGGTTGTCAAACACCATGTCTGCTTCCGTGACACTCCTAATGTGTGAAAAACATTAGAAGAAATAAGAAATCAGTGAGACATGATCAATTTATCTCAATATAATATACTTTGTTATATAGAGATTATGATATAATGAACCTGTTATTGTGAGGAAAAAGTAGATAATTAACCTGCTATTATTTAAAAAAAAAAAAAAAAAAAAACCCAAAACAATTCATCTTCTCAATAAGGGAACAATGAACCCACTGTCACACCAAAACAAGTTTTGTCTTTATTATTTTGACAATAACAAATGCTTAACTCATTATTGCGTGAAAACAGGCTTTGTTAACTTGATTAACTCCTGTCTGTTTTCTGCATCTGTTGTGTGGTCTTTAACTCAACATGTAACATGTTTTACAAATACTCTGGAATTTGCCTTTTTTGTGAAATATTGTGAAGACAAATGGTTGGTAAAACCTGTGACATCTGGTTGTTGGACAACCTTTTATATTTGTAATAAAAAAAACAACAAAAAAATACACTTATTTTAACAAAGTAGATTTTTTATGTAAAGGCCTATTCTCATATTCCTTCTGTAGTGAATGAGGAGGTTTGTATATAGTGCTATGAAGTCAAATGGTGGCTCTGATACCAGGATGTACAATAATAATTTTTTTTTTTTACAGCATATGTCTTACTAAATACAGAGCCGTGAATGAGATTTGGTTCATATAATGTACATCTGCTGTTTACTAAGAGATATTTGATGTTTTTTGTTTATTTACTAGCTTTATTCCACATTTATGCTGACGATACTTTTTTTTTTTTCTGTCAAAATGTTGGATCCATATCAAGAGACATAATTATTGACAAATTCACTATGTCAGACTAAAAAGAAACGTGTAGCCATTGTTTTGCTTTGTATAGCTGAACAGAGGCATTGTTTGTTAGTTTGGTACTGAAGCCATAACCACTACACTAACTGCTCTGAGAGGAACTGTCCTGTCATGTCTGCCCACCATTTTCACATGATGGCCTACAGTTTTGGAATTAAATACAAAGATGTTTACAACAATCATATACTAACTTTGTTTTAACTTGTCTGAATATCTTTTATGATTTTTTTTTTTTAAACGTTATATTTGAAACTCTGGCCTTTTATAAAAACTTTGCACAGCTTTCTAGATGACTGGTAAGCTCTATGCTAACCAACATGGCTTATAATCTTGGATTTTGTTACAAATGAAGACCAGATTCAGTTATATTTTAATACCATTTGTGGCTAGCTGACACTGCGGATTCCCTACAGAAAATACATTTTCTTATGCCACAGCTTATTCTGTCATTAGTGCTTTTGTGAAACCATCTAAAGTCAAAGCCAAAACCAGTTTTGATCTGTGAATGAAATCTGAAACCGCATTAGTTTCATAAGTGAGCAGCAGTACAGTTAAAATGTGTTTCATTGTAGACGATGAGACGCAACACGTCATGTTTTGCTTGGTCAAATTCCTTCCTCACGTCCAGGCAACACCACATTAAAAGGAAATTGTGGCAGTTCATCATTTACAACTTTGTAATGTTTCTTTTCACAACTCTTAAATGTGTTCAGGGACCGAAGACACCAGGTGGTGAAGTCTGTCAGGTTCACTTTGTCTCATGTTTTACAGACTTTGTGCAACAGTGCATGATCGTCACTGCCACGTCGTCCTGCCTGATACTTAAGTGACTCCTCTGGATCTGTGCATGCGAGCTGTGGCAGCCATTCTCTCAGTCATGAGGTGAGGCCTCCATGGATTGGACTTTATTTGACCCGCGGGCCAAAACAGACGCTCCAAAGGGTCCAGTCCGGTGTAACAGGCCATAGTTTACCCATACTACACCTGGGCTTAAAGTGGCCTAGATTATAACCTGGGTATATTATGGCCTAGGTCAATTCATACCCCACAGGCCAAATTACACCCCCATGATATCAGTAGTGTTGAGTAGAACACACAGTTACTTAATTTTTCAACATTTTATTGGGGGTTCAGCTTTATGAGGTAAGTGAACAAGCTAAACACACAGACTTTTATTACTTCAACCACAGAAACTTCATTCAGTAAAAACATTAGACTTCCACATAGATTACTACCACACTTTCCAGTAGTATTTACACATTAAAATAAAAGCACATACCCAAAACATTATAATGCAATTGTAACATTCAATTAATTTGACTGTTCATAATATAATAAAAGTCATAATGTCCTGAAACTTCAACTTCTAAGACTAACCAGTCCTTGCTATAATATAAGTGTTCAAAGTTAAACATCAAAATGATCACGCTTGTTTTCAGGACAATTGCATGTTGTGTTGTTGAGTGCAGATTGAAGCTTGCGGGACAGGTCGACCAATCCACGAAGTCACTGGCTTCTATGGAGATGATGATGATGTCGCTGTGGCCGTGATCTCTGCATCAGCTGACAGACTCCATCAAGACAGATGCCGGTTAGGCTTTTTGTACTCAAGTAGGGCTTATAGGATCTAGGAGGTGTGAGGCCATCATATGTCTTTTGTGTGTGTGTGTGTGTGTGTCTGTGTGTTGTCTCTGGCCCTGTTGTTGTGGGTCACCAGGTGTTTGGCCTCCCCTCACATCATTTGTAGGATTTTAAAAAATATTTACCACAAAGACCAATGTGTTCTCTCTTTATTGTATATTATTTAAGTAGAAAATTAGTAAAGATAAACAGGTACAAGTCACTTACAAAAGTGTCATGACAATCACAAATAAATCAGTAGCACTTGAATTTGATATGATTAATTATTCATTGTGTGATTATTAATTCCTGAGTATGAGGACAGATACACATATCCCTGTCTGCGTTGATGTTTTACAGCTGCTGTCTTTTTTTTCCCATTCTTCTAGAGAATCTGTCCTTTTGGCCCCACCCAAGTCTGCTGATTGGTTGCTTTCCCTGCAGCTCAAAGGTGTCTTCCAGTAGGGCATTTCCTTGGAGACCATAGCTAATCCTGGACCAGGTGAGGACAGAACCTTGGTACCTAAATCCAAAAAAAACAGTACATGATGTTTTAGTTGAATTCACTTCAATTCTGTTTTTATTAAAATTACACCGATCATAATGTATAATTATCTCAAGGCATTTCACAAGCATTGATGTCAACTTTTGTCACTAGATTTAGCAACGTTTCAGACTACCCTAGCGACTTAAAAAAAAAAAAGAAAAAACCTAGCAACAAATTTAGCTACTTTTGTAATTTTTTAGCAACTTCTGAAAAGTGACTCAAACGCTAAAACACACATTTTCCCTCTAGATGACGCCAAATGATTTTCTCTGTCAAAGTCAGATAAACACATGGTCTATCTGACTAGCTGTCAGTGTTTTCAACTCAGTCACTCTGTCAGTATATTTAGTGATTTTTCAGACCCCTCTAGAGACTCTTTATCAAAAAAGTGACTAGTGACAAATATATCAACTTTTTCTGGTGTTGTTGGAGACTTTCTGAGACTCTGCATGTATCGGTCTTTGTCTAAAACAGATCACTGCACTGAATATGAATTACTCCCATTGCCATTGACAGTTTTCTTTATTGTCTCCTTTTGGTAAAAATATTCACATTTCATGATGTTTTCCGTATTTTTGCTGCTGTAAACACTGCAGTTTCCCTATGGTGGAATCAGTAAAGTCCTATTTTATCTTAAGTCCTCATGAAACAGCTTGCAAAGATGAAACCCACCTTATATCTCTTGAACACTGGAATGGATTTTTTTTTTTTTTTAAATTTGGCACAAATGTTCACAAGGACCCTAAAATGATATTAATTTAATTCCACCTAGTGGTACAGTATCTTGGGATATGGGTAGACTGAATTCATTTTAGTCTGTACAGACAGTAGATGGACACACAGGTTCATACCCGTATGACTGCATGTAGTTGTAGATTTCTCTGTATTGAAGAGGATAATTCCACACCTGAAGATCTGTCACCTGACCATCAAAACCTGAGAAGTACACCACAGGCTCACCAGACCACATGTACTGAACCAACACACACACAGACACACATACAAGCACCGTTAAAAACTCTATAAGTCACTCGTTTAGCCTTTTGAAAGATCATGTATTACAGTTTTACTTATTACCCTATCAAACATGGAACAGCTAAAGTATATGCTACAGGCCCATCTAAAAAATACAATTTATTGATTACTTGCATGTTTTTATAGCGATGAAACAATGAAAAACATTCATTCACAGTACTATAATGTCACAGATTTCACTGATTTCAGAGGGCAAATAGTGCTCGTGCTCAATCAACATATTTAATGTTAAAAATGACCAACTTTTTCTTCTAAAAATATGTTATTATCTTTGAAGTATAATGGTTTTAGTTTTTACCTGAAATCTTAAGAATATTCTCAAAATATCATGGTTTTTTCCTCTCCTCAACGTGGCTTTAAAACCCTGTCGTAACTGTTCTCACCTGACCAGGGATCAGTTTCCTGACGCTCATGAATGAGCCACTGAACAGCTGAGCTACATTCTTCAGTGAATCCACGGTGACGCAGACGCTGGTCCACACGTTCGGCCACATGTTCGACCAAAACTTCACGTTGGGTTTCAAGAAGATGGTGTTGTGACCCCAGGAGTCAAAGGACAGCCTGAACATACCAGAGATGCCCACATCCACCTGCAGAGGAGATCTGGATGGACTGAGGGTGAAGAGGGGGAAGTTGTCTGACAGGTAAGAGTCTGACAGGAAACGCAGACACACCGACACACCTGCAGGGGGCAGCACGGAGAAACACAGCACACAGGTCCAAGGTAAAAGCCACATGGATAGGTGACATCAGAGTTATACAGTACATGAAGGAACTGCCGTAAACAGTCAAACTGCCATAACACTCTGGATGTTACTACTGTGACGTCATCCAATAACTCTGAGTTTGGTACAAAAAGCAACAATGACTGAAAGTGATGCAGATGCAGAGGAAGATTCAAGTGTATGCTACTGATGACCACTAGGTGGTGGTTTCAAAAAGCCCTGTCTCTATAGAACATACAGCGTTATTCAAAAAGAATGAACCAATTTCATTACGCAATATTTTAATAAGGAAAGGCAATAGAAGTATTCTACTCACAATCAACTTTTATTTCCTGTACAAGTGTTCAATGTGGCCACCGCCTGCAGCACAGGCAACATCAATGCTATAGGAGAATTCCTCCCAGACGCTGCCCATCAGATGTTGCCATCAGATGTCAGCCTATCTCTAAGGCTGAGCCCAGCCACCCTGCAAAGGAAACTAATTTTGGCCGGTTGTACTTGCGACCTCATTCTTTCGGTCATTACCCAGAGCTCATGACCATAGATGAGGGTCGGAACGTAGATCGACCAGTAAATGGAGAGCTTCACCTTTTGGCTTAGCTCCCTCTTCACCACAACGGGCTGGTTTAGTGTCTGCATCACTGCAGACGCCGCCCCGATCCGTCTGTCGATCTCCCACTCCATCCTACCCTCACTCATGAACAAGATCCAGAGATACTTAAACTCCTCCACCTGGAGCAGGGCTTCCCCCCAACCCGGAGTGAGCACTCTACCCTTTTCCGGCTGAGAACCATGGCCACAGACTTGGAGGTGCTGATCTTCACCCCAGCCGCTTCACATTTGGCTATGAACCGCCCCAGCGAGAGCTGGAGGTCGCTACTCGATGAAGCTAAGAGGACCACATCATCTGCAAAAAGCAGAGACAAGATCCTCCCGCCACCAAACTCGACCCCATCCACCACCCAGCTGCACCTAGAAATTCTGTCCATAAAAGTTATGAACAGAACCGGTGTCAAAGGGCATCCCTGGCAGAGTCCAACCGTCACCGGGAACAAGTCTGACTCATTACGGACTACACGGACCAGACTTGCACTCCTTTGGTACAGTGACTGAATGGCTACTAGCAAGGGACAGTCCTCCCCTAGGGACAGGGGTGGATGGCCGCTAGGGACACAAATAAATATGTTGAATTGAATTGAATCACAGATACAGAGGAGACAAACCAGCTGAGAGTTTGGTGTACTATTATGACCAAACCTCCATGGAAGAGAATGTTGTATGTGACCTTTGTGGCTGAATAAAGCCTAAATTAACCTGGTAGACTGGTTGAGCTGCATACGAACATACCCCAAAGCACCTGGTAAGACAGCATTCTGCACATGCCTGAAAACCGCTGATGAGTCTGGAAGCGTTTTCCCTAACAGAGCTGAGAAGAGTTCAGCTTCACTTAGTCCTTCAGTCTGCACTGTAAAGGCCATACTGTAAATGTGGACCTCAGCATAATTAGGCCAGATTAAATAAAGGTTGAATGAATGAACAGATGAACGAATGAAAGAACGAATGAACGGAAGACTGGGTAATTATGCTACAGTGGTTGCAGATTACTTACCTCTAGAGGAAGGTGTTGGTGTCGGCCAGAGATGGGTGGTATAACGGCTAGTGGTGTTGGTGTAGGACATGGGCGGCCTGTGGGTGGTGGTGGTGGTGGAGGACATGGGCGGCCTGGTGGTGGTGGTGGTGGTGGGTGGCCTGTGGGCGTTACGTTTTTCCCTGGCAGATGTGATGGAAGTCGAGGAGGGGGGGCTCAGTGAGGAAGATGGAGGGAAGAAACTTATTCTCCCTCCATTTCTAGACAGAGTGAACATCTTCCTTGTCAGGTTCTCTCCAGGGTAACCTGCAGTTCAAAACACACACAATATCATTACAGCTGTATTCGTCCCCACAGCCAAGACAAAACACAAAATAGAAGTGTAAAATACATGTGTTTGCCTTACTGCACACATATCAGGAATGACAATGACAGGAAAAACTGTGGCGTCATGAGGAGAATTCTTGAGAAAGCTCCAAATGCAACTTGGAACCACTGTTTTTTGCATCCGGAGGCCCTAGCAGCAAAGGATATGTATGGTACAGTGCTTCATGTAAAACAAGTGGTGCCAGGCACAACAAACCCCGCCCCTCGCGTGTATTGTAGCTTAGGTAGGCATCGATCTGAACTTCCGGACCGGTTTAATGACTACTTTCCTGAGAAACAGAGGGACGATGACTGGACAATGTGACCCCCAGACTCAACATAGAAAGCATCAAGACGAAGACAGTCAACTGGTGGAGGTGTCATGTGACCGCCTGCTGAAAAAGACAACTGACGGAGGTAAGCCTGTCCCAGTTCTGGTGTAGTCCTGTGATGAGCGAGTAGCTGTAAAAACACTCCTCCCATTCAGCTCTACCTGTCTGTGAACGCGGCTTCGCAGCTCTGGTGCAGCCGAAGACAAAACAGCAGAAGACACTGAACATGACCTCAGAGGGGCTGTGTCTACTGGAACTCCACACTTTAAGACTTTTGTCAGGAGCAAAACACATCTCTAGTTCTCCCATGAATTCCTCCAAACTCAGTTCAGTTCATGTGTCAGTTCAGATGAAGACATGGAAAGAAAAGGAAAATTACAACAAGTAATTAGTGAATTATTAGAGAATATTTAGTCTGTCTTCAGTTTACACAGTAGTCACAGCTGTGTGTGCGTTTCATACTTCTTTTGTAATGGGAGCTTATTTTTGTTTGCACATTTGGTGATAAAACACCTGCTTCTTTTTCAGGGAAGAACTTGAACCTGTAAATGCCACTTCATGTAATAAGACAAATGATCCAGATTCCTCCCCCACAGTTTGTTGATTAACCAGTTTATGATGTTTTTCCGGCCAACTGTCACAGCCATTTGGTGTATATCTTCCCCCCCCCCCACACACACACACACACACACACACACACTGCATGAGGTTGAAGAAGTAGATCTGGAATACAGTTGTCCCTCACTATAACGCGGTTCACCTTTCACAGCCTCGCTGTTT
>JAPQRQ010000022.1:9592372-9624148 GCA_037367365.1 Apogon talboti | reverse complement strand
AACAACACAACAAACAGGTAACAACACAACAAACAGGTAAACAACACAACTACACAGGTAAACAACACAACTACACAGATACGCATTGTATATGAATGTTCATACGTTTCTGCTGTAGTCAAAGATGTTTATTCCAGTAGTAATAGTATTCACAGTACCAGTACATGCAGTACTAATGTGTGTCCTAATGTCTTCTCCAGGGTCTGATATTTGTGATTGACAGTAATGATCCTGAGAGGATTAAAGAAGCTGCTGAAGAGCTCCACAGAATGGTACGCCTCTTCTCTTCACTTCATTCTAAAGTAGATCTTGTTTACATTGGGCTGTGTCAGCAGCAGCATTGGGTCTCTGTGTTTGTGTTTGCAGTTGGAGGAGGAGGAGCTGAGGGGCGTGGCCTTACTGATTTATGCTAATAAACAGGATCTGCCCAGAGCTGTGTCTGTCAGTGCCATCACAGAGGCGCTGAGCCTATCAGCGGTGTCCCAGCCGGTAAATCCACTCAGTTCCACTTCAGAACCTGCACATCCATGTCTTTAGATGTTACCATGGTGTATTCGTAGTGTTAAAGATGTACGTTCATATGGACGTTCAGGATTCTGTTACACTGTTCATGGATTATTGAAGATGATGCCAATGCTGCTTTCAGATGTCAGGATGTTCTTCCTCTAGTCTTAAAAGTAGTTTTAAAAAGTAGTACTGGAATGGTTAGTGTTGTCTCTGCTCTAAACTCTGGATTCAGGTTTAAATGTGGAGCTGATGGAGTTCAGACTCATTAAAACATTAACGAAACCTGACAAATCAATGCAAATGGAGGCTGCTCTAATTCTCTTTCTGTCCGTCCGTCTGTCTGCCTGTCTGCCTGTCTTTCTGTCAATCCGTGCAGTGGTTTGTCCAGGCGTCCTGCGCTCACAGCGGCTCTGGTCTTGCTGAGGGTCTGGACTGGCTCTCAGACCAGATCTTGAAGAAGCAGAGGCGGATATGAAAAAATTGGAACTCTGATTTCCTCTGTTCTGTGGAGTTTGTGCTGCATTCACTGTCCACAGATCAGCGTGGACATGTCAGCGTCCCCCTTTGACCTTCACTGACTCCGCTGTTGAGGCACGGGCCGACATGCCTGTTTTTTTTTTTTGTTTTTTTGTTGTTTTTTTTTTTTACAGGAGTCAGTTTTAAAATATCTTCATTTTATTTAGTTTTTCTCTACTATTCCAAATAATTGCACTTTATTCTGCAATAAAATATTTATAAGACCATTGTTACAGTAGTTTTCTAGAAATACACACTGAAACATGTAAATTAGATTCCTTTTCCCAGTGCACTGTAAACATGACCAAAGAATCCTCATAAAACTGGGATATTATCAGTAAAGTCTCAATTAGAAAAAGGCCTAATCCAGAACGTTCAAGGCACAACCGTTTATACGATACCTGTCAAATTCAGAATATACTGGATATATGGAAAATAAGTGGAATGGAATCATACTTAACAACATTTTGGCAACGTTTATCCTGTTTCCTGAGCATGACTTCCTGAATATTCTCCTAGTGTTGTAAAGTACATGGATCAAACACTGTGTAAATACCTCAATAAAGATTTCTGTACTGCCATCTTCAAAGGAGTATGTAAGAATGTTCTACATCCAATTACAACCAAATGAACTTTTTTGGATTTTTGTATGTTCAGTTTTAGGTGATTGGAACAGTTATATGTGTAGATCAGTCCATTTAAGTCAGAAGTGTCGCTGAATCGTCAGTTGTGGAACCAGTTCATGCTGGTCTCCATGTACGGGTCCCTCAACAAGTGTTCGGTAACAGATTAATACAAACTTATGAACACAGTTTGAGAGGAACAGGTCTAAGACAGAAAAAAAAAACTTTATATCTAAACCAATTTCAACTGAAGCAAAAACAAAGGGGTTATATTTATATTTTTGTTTGGTCCATGTCAGTATTTTAGATATTATGAAGTGCTCCTTGAGGTGTTTCAGGTTGGCTCTAAGGCTCATTAAATACTCTCCATTGGTGTCGTGTGTTAGAGGAAAAAAAACATGGTCAAAAGAAAATGAGTAAACTGCACTTGCATGTAAACTAATTAAAGCTGAAAAGAGGGAAAATGGGGGAAAAACTCTGTCAGTATCCACTTTGGACAGATGATGGCTGTCTAAATTTCAACAGATTGCCTCAGACCGGTGGAGTTAGTCATTTATTTGTAGCCAAAAAGCCTTTTGAATTATTCAATACACAGGAACATTAATCAGGTATGTACAGTTCATTGATCTTGGCATGTTTTTCCTGCATCACTAAAGTGCACCAACACAAGTCCTTGACGTGGCTCCGACTCCTCGTCAAACAAAACAATAAGAAAGTCATCATCAGTAACAGTTCACCAGCTGACTGCAGAGGGCTGTGACCTCTGACCTCTGACCCACACACATATGGACAATGTGGTAGCTTGAAGCTTTAAACACATTGTTTATCTAGAATCATCATTGAGCATTAGTTGATTAAAAACAGCAAAAAACAGCAAAGACTGAAGGATTTTCTCCCAAAGCTGTGAGTCATGTGACAACACATGAAAATGTTCTGATGGAAGCAGGACAGACAGACTCTGGTTGGTGTGTGGTGTCTGAACCAGGTTCATTTAGAAGAGCGTCAAATCTTAGAAGGGGACGATCAAGGGGACACTTTCTGCACTGGATGGAAACTGACGCAACGTTCAGAGACCATTTCTTACGGGTTCTGAAAAGGTTATAGTACTTAATAAAAAATGTATCTTAATGGAGGGAAACGTCCTTTTCACAAGAGGCTTTATGTGACAGGTTTTCTTTAAACAGTAAATACTGTAAATATGACAGAAAAGACCTAAAGGCAGAATATGTCCCCTTTAAATTGGATGCTCTTTGGGAGTTTCCTTTTTTGTTTCCATGACAACATGATTGATACACACTGCAAACACAGTATGAAATACTGGAATATTATGCTAGGGTGGTTTATGTTCTCCAGAAACTTGAATAAATGAAAACCGTTTGTGTTGGCACCTGAAATATTTAAAGGCCGTCATTTTCATTTTCCTCCTTTTATATTTTCTCCTTAGATTTAAGATAAGGTGGTGTCAGTTGACCTCTGACCTCCTTCCCCTTTGTGATAAAAGACCCACGGAGAGCTGAAGTTGTCGTGTCACTTTTAAGCTAATAAAAGCTTTTTAACATCCACAAATTAGTCACTTTGTTAAAAGAGTCTTTTGAGCTTGGATATTCTGAGATTAATCACACCTTTATAATGAACCATGTGGCAAATGTACAGAGTTATACATTTTTTAGGTTTTAAACTTCCAAGAAAACAACTCCAATGAAATTCTCCTGGTTTTCAAATTTGTGATTTTTTTTTTTCTTACATAAATTTACAACACTCAGGAAATTTGAGTCTTGAAAATGTATGATTTATAATCTCAGTTTAGAGTTCAGAGTTTCTGCTCAGAATTTTGTCTGATTCTTACCTCAGCACAGAAAATATTTCCTTTGTTTGACCTACGGTAGACAACGTCATAGGTATTTAGCGAAGTTAGCATTATTTTATTCTTCCAAACTTACTTAAATGATAACTAGAAATCTCAGCAAGTGTGATGGCACCGCACATACAAACTACCTTTATGTATTGTAGAGTTGTTAATATGGCCACTGTTCCCTTCCACTCCCTTCTTTCCAATCTGCCAATGTGATTTGACAAAGTATTAAAGCTCTCTTAAAACAGCTTTATCACTATTTAAAAAGTGACCCAAGTTGCATCAACTTTTCTGTCTGTACAACTTAAAGTGGCAAACAAATAATTATATTATGATCATTCATTTCTTCCCCAAGCAAAAATGAAATTGACATTTCTGGTTCCAGCTTCACAAATATGAAGATTTTCTGCTTTTTTTTTTCTCAAATAGTAATTTATTAATAGCTGTTGTCTATGGAAGCCAAGAACAGCCAGGCTTACACTCCTTTTATTAGAACATAACAGATTAACTCTTTATCTTGGCATAACAAAGCTTGTTTTCTCATGATAAAGGTTTTAAATCACTATCTTGAGCTATATGCATTGAGAGATGAGCTTTGCTATGAAGACAAGAAATAAAGATTTTATTAACAAGAGAAAACAAGCTGCGTTACGTAGACTTTGAACCAAATGATTAAATGACGAGTCAGATAAGTGGATTTTACCCTGAATGTAAATAATTTAAAGTCATTGATGGACATTTCAGTGCTCTTTTAACTATGACTGCCTACAACAATGACGGTGAATGGGAGTGTCCTGATCAAGGCACTGGGGGCGGGGCTTAGTGGATGATCCAATAACATCTGAATTGGAATTTTCTCCTTCAGATTGGTTTTCTTCAATCTTCATGCTGTTTTTTGGCATTTTGCATTTTAATAACACAAATGTAAAAAACTGAAACTTACAGGTTATTTCTGCGTGGAGACCATATAAAAAACAGTGTGTTTTTCCTCTTTTTTTAGGCATAAAATAAGTCTGTGATGACACGTTTCCGCGGTCGTCTTCCTCTTAGTGAGGGTGCGTTTGATTTATCCTCTTTAACAGAGTGATGTGGAGTCGAGCAGAGAGGGAGCGGGTAATGTCCTCTGCTGTGGTTCCTGAGCTGGTCTTTAACAGTTCACACCTTCACTGCTGTGTTATGCTTCAGACTCGCCCTTCTTTTTCCCCTCCTCACCCGCGTCACTGTCCTCTGATTGGCTGTTGCTAAGCACCAGGAAGTGTCCATCAGCCACAGGGGGGTTGGCAGGGCGACTGGAAGCGGCAATGAGGCGACTCTGTTCCTCCAGATCCTGTAGGTCAGGGCGACAGAAGACAAATGAGCCAAACCAAACCAAGCCAAACCAAGCCAGTGCCACCTTTACGTATGAGGTCAGAGGTCAATGACAGTAACTGTCTGTGAGATAGACCTTATTCCATTATTAGTAGAACATAAAGCTGGGGTGAAATGATTCCTCGAGTAATTCGAATACCTCGACTACAAAAAATGATCGAAGAATTTTCTCTGAGTTGAGGAATCGTTTATTTAATCTTAAAGCTCAAAGCGCGGTATTTCGCACGGACTACTTTTAATGTGGCACAACGCGCTTACGTCACCACGCAAATTAATAAGGAGGAGGAAGCGGAAGTGTTCGTTGAAGGAGCGGGAAGATGGAAGAGGCGAGAACAACGACGACGAAAGAGAGAAAAAAACAATAAAAAAGACAGAAAATGTCGAAAGTGTGGGAGCATTCCAGACTGAACAGCAAGGTGAACACCATGGTGAACACCATGACGTGTATCCGTTGTAACACGGCCCTTCCAGACCACAACAGCACATCTTCGATGTTGCAGCGTCTCCTCCAAAGACAGCCAGGATGGAGCAGAGGACCCGAGACAAGGTAAAATGAACGTAAAGCAAATCAATTATTAACCTTAATGTACCTTACTAACATAATGTTAGCCCTGCGGAGGGCTAGTTTTCTGTTAAGTATGGCTACTGTCGAATGTGTGGCTAGTTTATTACGATTGTCACAAGTATGCCCTTAAGGTTAACGTGACTTCATACAGGGTTTATTTAATCTGTAAAAAGACAGCGCCGTGGAGTTAAGAAGATGAAAAATAACAACATGATAAAGTTAGCTGAGCAGTTGTCAAATTGAGCTCACTAATCAGTAGCTGGTCACTTCTAGCACATAATACTGTGTGGTTGAACAAGGAAGTGTGTGTCTCACTCTCTTGGTTGATGGATAAAATATCAAATGTCACTGGAGCCTAAGGGCTCCGCAGTGCAACTGTTTTTCTCCCATTTGCGACTTGATAATTTCCAGTGCGAATAGAAAGTTCCATTCAGTAGCACCAGTGCGAGTCCGACAGAAACATTAGTACTAGGGATGTCTCGATCCGACCTAAAGATCGGTATCAACTGCCCTGACCGGGCCGATACAGTTTTCGCACGAGTTGTCAGCGTAGTTCTTCTCAAACTGAGCCTTTATTTTAAAACATGCTGCAGCTCTTACAGAAAACGAACAGGTAACTGGCACTCGACATCTTGAATGTAAAGTTTTTTTCTTTGTCAACACAGTCTAAAGGTACTTCCTGTTTAGGCAGACTTCAAAATAAAAGCACTTCCTACGGGTAACATTACTTCAAAGAAGAGGGCAAGCCTCAGCCCTGAGCACGCTGACATGCTCACCTTCCTTCACTGCAATCAAGTGCTCATTTAAAGGTTTACACACACACACATCAAGAGAGAGAGACAGATAAGGAGGGGTGACCATTGCCTTGATTCTCCTGAATATATTAGTTTAAAGCACTCACACCAAAAAAGTGTGAAACAGTTAATGCATGGACTTGTTCCAAGTTCTCATTCAAATGTTCTTGTCTCTTATATGCCACAAAGCATTCCTGTTATGTCTGAACTGTAAATTCTGAAACTTCTGCCAAAGTGAAATTGCACAACAAAAAGGCAACGTTAATGCTTTTTTTTATTTATTAATGCCATATATTTTTGATACTTATAAGAAATACTAAATTGAAAGTAATTGAATTTATTTTTATTTGTGTTTTATTTATTTTTACTTGTGTTTGCAATTGCCTCTCTGGAAATGTCTTCTGTAAAGAAAATACATTTTGTTGCTATGCACAATGTGAATTTAAGAAATAAAACTGTTGATTATCTAAATAAGGAAACCAATTGGTTCTTCCTTATTAAGTGAAATGTCTTATTTCCTCTTGTGTATTTATAATTGCTCTTTAACCAAGCAAAAATATGTTTTATCCAATTAATCGAAGGAATTTTCAGTAGAATACCCAATAACTAAAATATTCGATAGCTGCAGCCCTAGACCAGTCCATCGCAGCCCAGCCAATTGGACAAATCAATGACTCTGTGTCACTACTGGTGCTGGAACAGCCCATGAAGGAGGCAACATATCTCTGACCATGCCTGACTGATGGAGCAGTAACTTATTACTCAAACGTACTTGACAATCGTCTATGACGAAAGGTACCTGATGGAACCGCTAGTGTTATACGTGATCTTTTGAAATGGCTAGCAATGAAAATTCACTACAGGTACCCTTCAATAATTAATCCTTGAGACTGACCATTGTGATGGGAGAGCCTTGTTTATGTACAAATCTAATGGTTACCTTTTCGATCTGTCTCTGCTTGCTGAGCTCCTCCTGTTGTTTCTCTTTGGCCTTGTCCTGCTCCTTCCTCTTCTCCACCGCCTTACGATCCTGCACAGCAACAACCGTTAAACTCCACAGAAACACCCAAAGGCTCCACCACTGCTACCTGCAGTTAGCATTAGCACTCACCATCTCCGAGTGGAAGGCGATCTGCTGGGCCAGGCCGATGCTATCACAGATCTGAAACAGGAAGAAGAAACAGGTCAGACAGATGGACAGACAGACAGACTCACACACAGACTGACTGATGACCTTCTCTCCGTCGTTGTTGGATTCGAAAATGTAGCAGACGGCTCGACTGTCCCCCCGCCCGCCTGCCGGCTGTAGAACAAAACCGAACAGCCTCTTATTGTCCTGATGAGACAAGCTGTGGAGGACGCTGGACAGAGGGAACTGTTGAAGACAGATGGACATCAGCAGAGGACAACACACCCAAATGAAGACAGTTTACATGGATGGATTGAGCTCATCTTACCCTGAGTCGAGTCACTTGTGTCTGAGGATCAATGAGCCTGAGAAAAGTAAAACACACTCATTAATAATGAATTTAATGTCCAAAAAAATAGGACCAATAGCGCTGTATCTCACCAGCATGTTCTATCAAGAACCAATAACAACTAGAATTTGCTAGGTTATCAGGTTCTGCCACTGTTATAGTCCTGTAGTCTTGATGTATGAGATCAATCTCCCAACAGAAGTGGATGGTACTTTCACAGGAGGATAACTCAACAAATTTGCTGAAAGTCCATATATGACTTCCTATCAGTGCACAATAGTAACTATACTAATATCTAACCATTTCCATTTTATAAGCCATCAAAATATGGCCCATTATAAGTAAAGGTACATATTTTAATATAAAAAAATCATTAAAAAAAATGCAACAATCAAAATTTTTCAAAACTGTGAACAAACTTAGTAGACATTGTCCGAAATAAGCTACATAAAAAATTTAATTGAATTTGACCAGTAGTCAGAGACGTTGTTTGAAGAAATTGCTAACGAAGACAACAAAGCTGACGACAGACACAGCGCCTCCACAAAAGCTCATAGCCTATCGGCTGGTGAACCAAAAAAACAGGGATTCCACATGGACAAACATCTTCCCAAAGTCTGAGTTGACAACTAATTTTGTGTAGGTTTGCATATCGAAAATCATTATTTTAGGCTGTTTTGTTTGTTGTTGTTGTTTTTTGTTTTTTCTTTCTATGGTGCTTGGCTGTTAGGTTAAGAAAATGTTCTTGGTAGTTCTCCTCGGTTCAACGGGACTGGTTTAGTTCTTTTGAAAACGTTTCGTCTCTCATCCAACAGACTGCCACAGTTCTAATAACTATGTTATACTATGTACTATGTATGTACTCTGCTAATTAAGAGTCCAGATTTCAGCCATTTTAACACAGGAAGACAATGATACAGAGGCCTGCGCAGCTCTATAAAGGTCTGGGCTGGGTTCATACTTGAGGCAGTCACAGGTGACCAGTAGGTGAGACTCCGTCATCCTGAAGATGTTGTGGATGGCTCTGGCCGCCAGGATCTGACGCATCGTCTCGGAGATGACATCTGCTGAGTCAGCAGTCTTCACCTCCATGGAACCGAGGAAACGAACGATGAAGAGCTGATGGAGGATGGAGTCTGGATAACATGCAAATACACACAGACAAGAAAACAAACAGAATTTGCCAGGATTAATATCACTGCAATCTAATTCTGAACCTCTCCTAGTGGTAAAGAACACACGTGTTGAATTTGAAAAGCAACAGGTGAATAGTGTCCGAGAAATGGGTTGGACAAAAATCTCAGACAGATGGACGCCCCTTGGGGTGGGCGGGGGTATGATACTTATTTAAACAAAAAACAGTTATGATAACTGCTGTCTATGCAATGCTGTTATCTGCTAAAACATAAAGGTAACAACATAGATAACAGAGTACCTTCACTGTCATCTGATGTACCATCTCCTGACTCTCCAAATGGATTACTCCTTCTGAAAACACACACATACTTCATTTCAGTGAAAGCTGCCTTACACTAACAGTAGCTGTGGTTCTATGAACCCTAATATTTCTCCAATAATGGGATAATCCTGTCTTATGCACAGGTAAACACTCACCTGCCTGACTGTGCTGCTGTCTTGCTCTGGCCTAAGTTCTCCTCGCTAACTGGGGAAATGATGTCAAACTGAATGGGCGTTTCTGGAGCAACCAGTGCATCCAATGAGAGCACAGAGAGGGCGGGCGACGGCTCGGAGCCCACGGAGCTGATGCTGCTTGCTCGGCCTGAACGTCCTTTACTGGGATTCAGAGACAGAAAGAGAGAGTGAGTACCTGATGAATCTGATTCAATACCAGTGGTCAAACAAGTCCTCAGACCCTTTTCTATAGTAACAGTACTAACACATCATTGCATTAAAATCCTCCTTCAGTAAAAATACAGATGTATCTGTCCTTTCTGCTGATGGGGGGGGCTGGTTAGAACCACTTATGTAGTTTCATAAAGGCACCAAATAATTCTCTGACCTCATCAAATGATTCAATTTCAGAGAAAAAAACAAGAAACACAGTTTTGATGGATCTGAGATTTTTGGTGACACTTTAAACATTTGCTGACTTCCTAGACATGTGAAATGTAAGACATCAGAAGGCAAACTGGTTGGAAACCTCTGCTTTAATCCTGATTCATGTGTTGGTTTATAAAAACTTGTTCCATTTATTCATTGTATAGACTCTTCATCTGAAATGGAACCAAAGTGGTCACATGCAGCAAAAATAGAGTGAAAAGTACAAAATTTGCCTCTGAGATGAATGCAGAAGTATAAAGCTCCAGAAAATGAAAATACAAGTAGAATAGGAATACATTAAATCTGTACTTAAGTACAGTACTGCAGTACTTGGATATGTTCCACCACTGTTCATCTCCTGGTAAATGTGTCATGTAGGGGGAAAAAAAACACACACACCTGCTGGGTCTCATGCTCTCATGTCTCTGCTGAAAGGACGGCGAAGGTGTCACAGCCTCCAGAGCTGATTGGTTCACTCTGGCTGCCAGCTCCTGCCATTGACAAGACAGAACCATCAGAACACAGAGAACTCAAGTGAATTATGGGCCAGATTCACAAAATGCTGGTGCACATTTTGCAGGAACACAATGTGCAAATGAGTAAAAAAAAATATACAAAGCAACTACAAAGGGAAGAATCCACCACAACCTGAGCTGAGAGCAGATAGTTTCAATGCTGCACCCGTGGTATTTGTGAAACTAACCTCAGCGTTCTCACTCAGGTAGATCCTCTTGGAGATGTTGTTGATGGTGGAGATCCACTGGAGGAGATGGAGCAGCAGAAAATCAGTCACATGGTCGGTCACATGACACAGAGCAGGTCACGTGACCGACTGAAAAGCCCTTACCTCCTCACAGTCCTTCCTGCTCTCTGCCTGCAGCGTCACTACTCTGCCAGAACAAATGACATGATTACATTCAACGACAGCAGCCTGCAGCCAATCAGAAAGCAGACATGGACTCATCCTTTAAAAGGCTGCTCGACAGAAGATAAGTGAAGAGCGACTCTCACTTCTTGCCGTCAAAGGATGTGACCTGGAAGCAGAAGCGTCTGTCGTCGGAGTCGACCGCCATCACAGAGCAGTTGTCGAGGTCAGTGACCAGCCCGCCGGCGACCTCTCCGCGACCCTGCTGCATTAGGTTACCACCCTGCGTGAAGAAGTACTGCCGCTCCCAGGACGAAGACACCAGCCCCGTCTTACTGAGAAACACACACATCCAGGTTTTAACCCTGAGGAGTCTGAGTCTACTTTGGCTGTTTTTACCTTTATATTTGTCATTCTAAAACTCTTTACCTTGCCTTGTTTGGTATAATTTTTTTCAGAACCTTACCAGTGTGAATTTACGATTACTATTTTCATTTGACATGCCATCTTAACACAATGAACCTAAAATCACACAAAAAACATGAAAGCCAAGAGGAAAAAGTTAGATTCTTTATGATTTTTCACCAAAAACATGTTGAACAGACCTTTTTTTTTTTTTAAACTTAAATTATCCGTTCTGCCCAAAGTACTCAAACAGCTCATCAGCCATCAACTTAATTTCTTCAAAATAATAATATATTATGTGTCTTTCAATCTAGTTTTAGGAAATAACATAGCACAACTACTGCACCTTTAAAGGTCATAAATGATTTCATCTCAGTGTTTACATGCCTTTAACACTGTTTATCACGGTGCACTGAGGTTTGTTAGGAGCCTCAGAGCCTGGACTCATCCTTGTCTTTAATACACTCCAGTTGGATGGAGTGATCTTTTTACACGCAGACTAAAACACCGGTATTCTTTTATCTATAAATCTATTTTAGATTTGTTTCCATCATATTTGCTGGTCTACATCTGGTGGAAAGACTTAAAATAGCTATAGTCTCCAGTGCCAGGGTCTGTTTTCACTACGAGTTCCAAAAGTCAGAACAGAACTGGGAAAGAAAGCTTTTAAATTTTCTGCTGCTACTGCCTGGAACAACTTACAGAAGGAGATTAAACTGAAAGAAGTGGTGTCTGTAAATACATTCAAAGTCATTCTGTATGAATGGGAAAACGATAAATCCGGATGTAATGTTTTGTAATGTAATGTAAAGCGGGTTTTGCTTTGAGATGCATTTTAAGGAACATTGTTGTTATACTTTTAGTACCTTTTAAATTATTGATGGTGTTTTATATGTATCTTCTTAGTTTAGTGATTTATGTATGGTCTTAGAGCGGACTTTTATTGTGTTTTATGTATTTTTTTTAGTGTGGATGGATGATGTGTAAGATTTAATGTATGGCTATGATTTCTATTTTGTGGAATTTCTGCTGCTGTCTTGTCCAGAACTCTCAATGACCTTTTTTCTGGTTAAATTAAAATAAATAACTTGCAATGAACATATAAATTGACAATGTCAAAAAAAAAATTATATATTTAGCAAATAAAGTTACACACAGCTATTTACATGAAAATACAGGTGTTTTTTAGGAAAACTACATACAACTATTTACACAACAATCTGACATCACAACATGATGGACAAACATGTACAATGAACTATTTTTACAACTCAGAAAACTATATATGACTACTTGGAACAACAATAAGGTGTCACAAGATGCCACACATCTGATTGGTTGATGTAGTGCACTTCAGTATTACCAAACGTAAGATTTTTTTTCATGTAAGCACTTCCCTTTGAAGACCATTTTTGCCGTCTCTTCCTGCATCAAACGTGATGACAATATTGCAGAAAATTACGTTTTTATCATGTACCATAAGTCTGGTTGTACTTGTCCTTTCAACACCATTGACTTCACAGTATTACTTTAGACACAAGTTGAAAGGAAGACTCAGCGAGGCTCTGTCTGCTTATACACCATCTTAGATCAGTTTGTGATTTGGATACACAGACTCCGAAGGGTTAAGATTCACTTGTTTAGTAGAATTTACATATTTCCAAAATAATTGCATTTCATAAAGTGTTGCGTGAGTGTGTGTCTTACTTGCGGATGTACAGGTAGCCTTGTTTTCTGGTCAGGTTGCGACAGACAGGTGAATGGCCAGGGTCAGGGTCACAGGGTGCATATAGTGGGTCACATGATCTTTCCATCTGCTGGATGGTCTGCTGCATATGTCCCACCTCCTCCTCCATCTCTCGTCGTACACTGTAAACACACACAAAGTTTTATGCTCTTAAAACTTCCTCTAGTTGAATGGCTTTAAATCTGAAGTACTTTTATTCCATTCCTCCAGTCTGACTGTAAAGTACCACCTGTCTGGGAATGTTACCCACTCTGCATATTCCACAATGTGGCAACTTTGACTTTGATATTAAATTGACCTGGTGTTGTACATGATAATATTGACTGTGAATGTTAGCTGAGTGCCTAGTAGTGTATGAATGTATATTAGAATTAAACAAGAAACAGTTATAGATGATTATGATTATTATTATTATCATTATTATTATTATCATTATTAACCTCTGCTCAGTGATGTGTGATGCATCTGCTGGCACCTGACAGCTTGAGTAGCAGCTGACAGCCTGACCTGCATGTGAGTTAACTGCCAGATCAAGTAGCCAATTGGAGAAGAGCATTTCTAGCCAATCAGAGGCAAGAACGGCAGTACCTTCTCCTACCATCCTATGTTTCGCAAATTTGCCCACTGTCCGTGTGCTCTGTGTGTACCTCACAATTTCACTCTGCAGGCGTGCCTGGGTATTTGTATATAGTCATTTACATTTTAAAGAATGACTCACCAAACAATTTTTATGTCTCTACTTATAAAATATAGACTAACATCTTTTCCCATAAGTCTGCTCTCCCCGGCATAAAAACTACCACATCTACAACCCGTGGTTACCCAGGGGTCACATACTCATAACTATATAATTCAATGTGAACTGATATGAATGTCAGCTAGTTACGAATTATGCATAACGGTAACAACATGTGCAGATATCCATAGAGCTGCACACAATTATCACACCAAAGTTTGTGAAATGAAAACAGAGCTGAGTGTGAATTCACATCCTCTTCACATTTGACCAATCTGTTTCTGAAGCTGTTACACTAATGTCCATACATGCATGTGTGCATCGTTCTTACTTCTGGACGCTGGTTCCAATGGTCCCCAGGAAGTCCTCCCACTGCTGGGTCAGATTTTCTGAACCCAGTTTAAAAAAGCTGATCTGTTCACAGAGAAACAAGATAAAGATTCAGAGGTCAGGTTTAGTCGCTATAGAGAACGTATCAGTGCAGATCAGTCAGCTGGTTTCATAACTGTCAAGCAAACAAAAACCTGGAAGGGAATTAGAGAAACCTGTTCTGACATCCCAGAGAACATCATTGACTATATTTAATCATAGAACTGTGTCTGCATTTTCGTGGTGTATTTTTTTTAGATTTAATTGAGAGAGGACGTTATCTGTACTATCACTGAGATGAGTGCAGAGTTTGGATTTTTGCTAATTATTTCCACCAGGTGAAGGCTTCAGAAAAAAAAAGATAGTTTTGTTATTGCGACATTGGAATCAAAACAGGGAATCAATAAGAATCATAAGGAATAAGTTAAACCAAAAATCAGAAATTGCAAAGAATAGCCAATCCTAGCAGCTGGAGCTGAACTGGAGATTGTATGGGTTGTGATTAATGCCCTGAGCTGTTGTGTGTTTTTTTAACATGTGTGTACCTGAGCCTGCATGTAGCCCAGCAGAGGCTCCAGCAGCGCCGTTTTCTTCTTGTACTGCAGAGTGTTCAGAGAACAGAAGTAGTGCATCATGGTTTGATGCTGTTTCTTACGAGAGGTATAGACGTCTTCCACCGCCTCTGCCCGTGCCTTTAAAAAAAACAAAAAACATTCAAAAAAACTTGGCTTAAAATGAGTGCACTGAAGGGGTGAATTCATGGTGTCATTTACTACTTCTAGACTTTGTCCTACCTTGTCATTGTCCCTCCGTTTGGACAGGCGACTGTATCTGTTAATGGCCATGTCATGATCTGGAAATACATGCAAAAAATACCCTCTTAATGGTTAAAGAAAATGCAGAACAGAAACTAAAATAAACATAGAAACACAGTGCCAGACTTTAAAACAAGTGGAAACATGAGTCTGTGATTAAGAGTGGCTCTAAATCCTTAATGAAAAATACGGTGATTTGATGGAATATGATGCATTGCTGTAAATGACACTAGTAGCAGTATATGAAGTAGTTCAAATGAGCTGAAAGTTAATGATTCACCACAGTAACTCAATCAAAATGTGACATACTTCTGAAATGTGCAGTGTCAGTGGTAAAAATAATCCAAAAACATCAGATATAATGGTTTTACCACTGACAGGGACCACTGTGGTGGACAGTGAACACTGAAAATTTCATAATTTAACTATATTTGGCTGATTATACTTCCATTTAAAAAAAAATATATATATATATATATTACTTCACTGAGTGCATATAGTCCAAACAATATTTCGGAAGGTGTAGTAACAGAGTCTGCTCCAACACTAATTTGACACATACAGAGGGTTTGTCAGTAACCAGCTAATTCCAGCTGCTAAAAGTAAAACATAAATTAGTTTACCAGAGAGTAAAAAATTATTTCAGAACAATTTATCAGTTAAGGATAACAGTACAATAGCTAATAGTACAGACTTACCATCACTGGAAATCTGGAAGACTTCCTTCAGGGTGAGGATCTCTGCAGACACACAAACAGAGGTCACAGGGGTTATTAGTGAATGTAGTAGGGTCAAAGGTTCACAAATACTGACTAATGCATGATGGTCAATGACCTGTTTAAAACAGAGAGCACCTATGGTTCCTTTTTCCACAGTAGATATTTTATATGATTTTGGCAGAAAATTCATGAATATTTACTTAAGATCACAATAGGCCCTTTTCCACTGCAGGAACTTTTCCAGGAACTGAACTGGTTGAGTTTATGTTGCTTTTGGGATACTAAAATATACCTGATCCCTTGTTCATGTTATTAAGATCACTTTTGTCTTTCACTGCTCAGATGAATCAGAATGTGTGGCATGAAAGAGGTCCGTGACAGTGGAAAGTGGTTACAGAGATCAGTTTACAGCGATCAACAGCTTATGGATCAAAAACTTGGGACAGAATCATTGATACAAACTTAACAACATTATTCTCCTACAGCTGCCAGTAGCCAGTGTTAAGTTAACTTAGTGTCAATCTTAAGTGTTTTCACACATGAGGCTACCACTGTGTGCACTTAGAAATTATTTTCTCTGAATAAACAATGTCAGAAAATGAATGGGCACCTGTTACTGAAGTGAAGAATATTAAATAGACTGAAAATGTAGAGGCATGTGACGGTCCAGTGCTGCTGGTGAAAAGGTAACTAACAGTGGGTAGTTGTAGAGTTTCATATCATGTCATATTCTTAGAACCATAACTAGTGCCTCTTGTAGTTATATATCAGAGATACCAGGTACATCACAGGCACAACATTATGCATGTGTAATGTAAGAGGGGCCAAAATATTAACCTTTATCTTTAGTTACCACTACCAATGTAATGGTAAGGTAAATAAATGGAAATACCGCGAGTAAAAGAAAACTATTAGACTTACACATTAAAGGTTCAGTCATAATAAACATCTGCTTAACATCACTATTAGTGCTTCACAAAATAATGTGAACACTGGTGAAAAGTGCTGTTCATGCTGTGTCTCCAGCATCAGTATAAACACTGAAGACCTGTCGCTCCTGAGGAACAGGGGTGTGGCTTCAGGAAATGATTCAAAGACAGGAGGACTTTATGGAACTGATGTCAAGACAAATTTTACTAGAGGGATTGTACTGATGGTCAAAGATTATTTGGCAGTACATCTTGGGTAAAAATGTGTTTTTTACAGAATTTTCAGCTTAATAATATATTACATAAATATTTAAGAAACTCTGCACCCCAAAAGCCAAGATAGTGATAAAAGCAGACCACCTAAAAGTGTCCTGACACCCTTATCTAAACTACTTGAGGGTATTTGTGATATGTAAAAGAGTCTTTCGGAAGCCCTTGACTGACCTCATCATTACTGCTAATAATTAGTGCAACTGATCACAACACTCAGGTCTCAATTTTTGGATTGGAAGAAGTAAGACAAATAAATTTGTTTTCTATTTATTACTGGAGAAACTAAAAAACACACTTCAAAACAACATACAATACTAGAAAGCAAACTCTTAAAATAAAATATTCAATATATTCAATAACAGTTTAGTGATTTTCTTTATATGGAAAGTCTACTCGGCATTAACCTTGGCCATTGGAGGGCAATTTGATCGCAAGATTTGTTGACGCTACCAAAAACAAAAGAAAATCAACAGACAGATCCTTTACACTGGAATATCAGCAGAAGTGATACAGAGATACTATAATGTTAAATAAAACCTGTGAAATAAAGATTTATGGTAGTTTTGTTATTCAGATGATATATTTCTTACCCTTTAGGTCTCTCTCTTTAAACTGAGTGATGGGAAACATCATGGCATCTGCAAGTTGAGTGGACAAGACAGCGTGGCAAGAACTCAGCTAGAAAACAGAGAGGAGGAGCTTCATTAAAAAAATAAAAACATTCAATAAACATATGATTAGGGATGAAACCAATCCAACTGTTTTACTGCCAATACCAATTCACAGGCTTTGGAAGTTGGCAAATACAGAATATTGATCCGATACCAGCAACAAACTTCTGTTAATCGCAGACCAGGGTAAGATTGTTTTCCAACGTGAAAAAAACTAAATCTGACAAATAAATACACATTTAAATTTAATAAGTTTCTTTTGATTAAAAATACTCTCCTGTGGAGCCTTTGTTGTTTGTTATATTACTTAATTTTTTTACATTTCATTCAATTTTGCGGTAAAAGACACCTGAATTTCCTTTAGGGGATGAATAAAGTGCGTCACACATGTGAACACAGAAAAACATACAACTAAATTGACCACCTATGGGTTGAACAAATGTCAGACCAACAACAATGATAATGATCGATCAAAACTGATCATTTGACAAAACCAGCAGGACAAAATATGAAAAATCTCTGTATTCTTTCCTTACCTCATCTATTACTTTTGCAAACTGCTGGAGGGTGGAGCTCATCACCTCATCATCACTGCCAAGAGGAAATCGCTGCAAACAACAGTACAAAAAACTAAAATTACTGCAAAAGCAAATGAGCACAACAGTGACTACATTCATATGATCAAAATATTCCAGTTCTTGCCCTTACTGTGAAAAATATGTCATAATATGCTGTTTACACATCTGATGAAAATAAATATTCAACTAATATTGGTGTTTACATGCACCTGTATGTGGTTTTTGCAGTGTTTTTCACTGGTGGCAGACATTACACTATGACAGGTATCAAACTCAAATACACAGTGGGCCAAAATTTAAAAATTGGTACAATTCAAGGGCCGGACTGGTTCAATGTTTACTGAATGAAATGACCTTATTGCACATATTGAACCTGGATCTAACAAAGCCTGTAAGTTAATGCCCATAAAATAACATTAATCATTAAATAAATGAAATAAAAAATAAATAAAACCAGTTGCATTCATTTCTTATAGTATTATCTGAAAATTTTTTTGTACAACAGCCAAAAAATACTTTCCTTCAAAGAAAAATCAAATGTCCTGTAGTAGTAAGAAAAAAAAATGCAAAAATTAAACTGCATTAAAAACTGAAAATGTGTTAAATCTCAGGTTGCTGCTCTGTGATGCTCACTAGTCTGAACCAGATACTTGGTGTCTCATCTTGGATACAATTTCTATCCTGCGGGCCTTGAATTTGACACATGCACTATGGGCTCATCTTCCCTCTTTTATTACTTTGCATGGATCAAAAAAGCACTTATAACATTTAACAGTAACACATTCCTTTTCTTTGTCTCTGCTCCAGCAATAAAAATTACAGATGAGACACATAATCCAGGTGAGAAAACTGGCATTTCATTAATAACCATGTACCTGAAATGCTCCATTCTGAAAATTGCTAAATTCAGAATATCCAAATTGAATACTATATTTACATTGACAAGCCAAAATGTTGTCATACTTAGAATAGTAGTGGAATATTAACGTGCATGTAAATACACTCAGTGATGTCAAAGTTACCTGTTTGTCATATTCTTTGAGCAGTCTGGAGGTCAGGTGTGTTGCAGCACTCAAATCATTCTGGAAATAACAAACAGCAGATAATAATACCAATAAGCCTTCACCTGTTACTGCGTGTCTGTCAGTGCATCAGCCTCCTGCGTGTACCTGTGCATCATAGATCCTCTGCATCGCCTGATAGAGCTGTGTACAGTAGTTAGACATGGCTGCAGTGTCCTCTTCAAACACTCCCAGCAGAGAGCGTGTCTGCAAACACACACAACATGAGACACAAACACAAAGGATATGTTTAAAACAAGTCATAAGGCCAAACATCTGTACTGATCCACATCTGCAGAGCACTGGGCTGGCTTAATATGTCCCTGTTGTGTGCAGATCTCAATTTGATCTCCAAGGAGCCTTGATAACAATTAACAGCTGTTCTGATGAGGGTTTAATGTTTCAACCCTTAAAGAGCCACAACTATTTTTGTCACAACTTCCAAATGATTTTTTGTTTTTCCTGAGTGATTTATCACCATTTGTTATAATACTATCCTCTGCATTTTGCATTTTTCAGTGAAAGTCAGGTATTTTCTTGTATTTAATTTACTGATCATGCAGATGTTCATTAAAACTCAGAGTAAATTCAAAAGTAATTTGATCAAATCAGGAAAAAAAGAGAAAAAGTGACTTTTTTAACAAAATATATCATTAACTGAACATAGAACAAGTGTCTCCATCCACTGTCATTTGTCAAACTCCATAGATTTTACTGGTGAATCAAGGTTGTAGAACATGATCATATGAAACCAGCCTATTTACTCTTTCTCAATCTACTTTGCACATATTTTTGTGAAAGTCAGTAAATGACCGAATCTCTAAGCGCTGGGTTTAGTTCTGTTTCCATCCTGCTACCAACTCATAGAGTGTGTGTTATGGCCAAAATGGGTTGCACTTCAGGCAAAAACAAAACTGTCTTGTTTGTGGAACCAACTTTCCAGGTTTGGAACCAATTTTCTTTTGCTCTATTTCAATCAGCGTAAGTGTAGAGGTGAAACTAATAATTATTTTGTCTTCAATTAAACTTTGATTATTGAATGTCTTAAAAAGGTGAAAAAGTGTTTACACACAGTGCTGTCAGAAATGTGTTGTGTGGTCAAACTCCAAAAATATTAGTGTAATGTTGCAGTGAATGAAAGTAGCTGGGATCAGAGAAATTACTATTTTTTAATCACTCAAACTTAGTATGAATTATCAAAACAGTTCATTAATTTAGTACTTCATAAGAAATAAAAGACTTGTGGCTCTAGGTTTCACATGATTTTTGCTTAACATAAAACTATAAACTACTATTGAATAAAAATGGTGCATCACAGTCCTGAAGTAAACTGGGTTCATGTTCAGTTTCACATCATTTTTAACCTCTATTGTTGCAAACCATGAAAAAGCTATAACACATTGCATCCAAACCACTTAAATATATATAATGCTTTGGTTATTATAAGGAGAGCTACTACAACGATGACATCTGCCATTAGGTTCATGTTGATACTGTCTACACACTGATTTAACATTGACATTTAACATTTGGCTGAAGCCACCATGCACATGAGGCTTGTAAAAAAAAATGCTACAAACCATGGTCTTAATAGAACCCTGAGCCTGATTCTGTTGGAGTTTAAAGGAATTTGATGCATATTTCTCTACAGTGCTGATAACGTTTCTTGTGATGACTGAAGCTGTGATGCGGAACTAGATAAACCAAACTGAAATGAACTGTACTGGCCACACCCCATAGGGTGATGTCACAGCAGGTGTTCTACTATGGTTTGCTGCAGAAAACACCTGCCGTGACAGTCACCAATCAGTGACACTGGCTTAAACTGACATCTGAAGTATCTTAGAGAAGAAACATGAATAGTTAGAGTTTGGGGGAGGGGGGGTCACCGGAAGACCAAGGAACTAGCATTGCTGATTTATGCTCAAACAAAATGTGATGAGTTCGTGTGTTTCCCTCTGAAAAAAAATGCTTCATTGATCAGCTGATCGGTTTCATGGGCATGTTTGAATGCCAATACTCACTGACGGTTTACGTTAGCAGGGCCATTAGCTGCTAGCACTGAGGCTACAAAGAGATTTAGCTTAGCAAGAGTAGTATCTGGCGTTAGCATGTTATCAGACTTCCAGATGTGAAAGACTTACCTGCGGACTGTCCTCCAGCGTCTCCTCTATCGGTAGCTTCTCTATTCCAGGCATGGCAGCAGCTGGCGTGTCTATAATTGGTGCTAATCGACAGGCAAAACGCACCACAAATCGGTCCGACAACTCCCACGAATTCACAACACCCCAAAACAACCCCGCCCAGCTCTGCACGTCCCGTCCTCCAGGTAGATTCTGATTGGACAAAGATTGGAGTCCCTCAAATCGATTGGTTGTTTGTTTAAAGAGAAAAGGCGCCATCTTGGTTCTAATCAGGATCGCCCTTTCATAGCAACTCTGCATAGAAATGAACCAAAATGGCACCTGTGACGTCTTGTTCACACGCATTTGAGCAAACAGCACATCTAGCTGTCAAATGTCCAAAGCATCCCCATCATTTAAATTATTTTTAATTGATCTGAAAATGTATTTTGAGTCTCTAAAACATATCGAATCAACAACAAAAAAGGCTTATCTGGTCTTCAGTTTTATTCCAATTACCTTGAGTGAATTTGTCTACCATTTTACATTGTGATATTATTGTTTTTCTTTTTTTACTAACTGTATTGTTACTTAGCGTTGGTTCTTCTTTTTTATTCTCCTTCATTTATGTATTATGTTTTGTTTCTAATTGTATAAGTAATTTATTTTCATCATCTTTATGTCTTCTTATCAGGTCATGGCTTTTTATGTCTTGGAATGTCTGATGTTTTGTATATTGTTATGTTTATGTTCTGTGTATGTTCAGTCATTAAAGATTAAATAAATTCTTGGGGGGAAAAAACCCAAAACACATCTAGCTGTCTATCTATGTAGATTATAGAGATGGGATTTATGGCTCTCTGAAGTGAGCTGGATCTTGAGGAGCCGTTCCTTTCAAAGAGCCATTCAAAAGACTGGCTCGTTATATTTATTTATTTTTTAGAAGTCAAATAGAGGTAACTCGTTTTTATCATGGAAACAATCAGTGATAGCAGTTTTAAAGTTTTAAAGCCACACCTGTGAGGTGGATGGATTATCTCGGCAAAGGAGAAGCGCTCACTAACAGATTTAGACAGATTTGTGAACACTATTTGAGAAAAATAGGCCTTTTGTGTACAAAGAAAAAATCTTAGATCTTTGAGTTCAGCTCATGAAAAATGGGAGCAAAAACACAAGGGTTGCGTTTATGTTTGTTCAGTGGAAGTTGTCTCGTCATAATGTAATAAGTTTATATATAATTTTAATGTGAAAATTATTGAGTTACAATGTGAAACTGTTCTTGTTGTAACAAGCTACTGATCAGTTGGTTTTTTTTTTGTCTGATATGGCAGCAATACTCTTCTGTAGATAACACACAATTGACAACCAAGTCTTGTGATGTGCTTCAGGTCTACACTCATTTGTATTATGTTGTTCATTTCCTACGTCAAATTATACATTTTTAAGTTGGAATGTAAAACGGCTGGGGAAATCTGCTAAAAAAGGAAAATCTTGTCTTATTTAAAAGAAAATAGGTATAGTTTATTTACAAGAAACTCATCTTTTATCATCTACTCATGACCAGCTTAAATCTAGGTGGTTCATGAAAGTGTATTGTTCCTCTTTTAACTGACCTGAATTAGTGGTGTGTTGACCTTGGTGGTCCTCTGGTGCATTGTGGTAAAAACTGAAGTAGGCACAGCCTGACAACTTTGAAATTACATAAAAAGTGACTTTTATTGAACTTATTATACTCGACAGTGGAACGATTACGCCTTTAATCACTAAATTATTGAGTCACTGTATAATGTTATAAAATTGTTACATTATGCAAAGATTTTTATACCCACCTTGTAATAGCTGACACAAAATATAAGTTATAACACTATGCGCTAAAAGTTGTTATATTATGCGATCAGCAGTTTGTAGCGTTATTGACCAGTTATAACATTATGAGTTTTTATAACTTTTTTTTTTTTGTAAAATTATGCGTTGTTTTAACATTATGCATCATTGTAACATTATCAGCTCTAACAGGCCTCTTACACACCTGTTAGGCTTTTTAGAGGCTTGTTTCCACAGAGCTTGTTGCTTGTTTCTGTCGCGAGATTTGGCAACACTAACTGTGTGCTCAAAATCAACAGCAGGTTATAAGTAGACGTGGGTCAGTTGAGGTCAATAAAAGGCGTTAGAAATATGTCAAGGGTATTTTGATAATATACATGATATCAAACTATTCTACTTAAGGAATGTGTTAAGCTGTTGTCTGTCAATATATTCGTTTTCATAATTTTAACGTTTTGTAATATGTTACTAAACAATGCGACAAAAGGTTGTGTAAGCTTTAGGACAGAAGTCAAGCCACCCGAAGTTAGCTTGGTAAGCTCGTTCCGGTTGATATGCAGCAGTAGCAGCAACAACAACAAAAACCTTCAAAATAAGAGCGGAAGAGTCAAAGTTCTAACTGTGAGCTAAATGTGTAGCTGTAGCTGACATTCCTAATACAATTAGTGTTGAAATTAGTATATTTGTTTGTTAGGTAGTTAGTGGAATAATATGTAGTTTTATTTGGTGGTGTACTTATGTAGCGACAATGATGAGGTACTCAATACTTTTCAAATAGCTCAGTATTTTTGATGTTATAAATTGTTGAATTTTAAAACTTTCATATCAATCAATCGTATTTGTATATTATTTTTTGAAAAATATAATATTGCTGAAAAAACGCTACGTCTCCCACTCCAAAATGAGTGCAAATAATAGACAGTAGGTGTCAGTAAGACGCCAGTGCAGCGTTTGATCTGTGTAACCCACGAAGAAATCTACTATCCCACTTGCCGCTCCGCTACCTCCATCAGAGTACTGTAGAGAAGATGGCGGCGCTACGAGTTGTGGTGTTCTCGCGGAGTGGGAGAACACTCCTTAGCACACCGACGGCTATCAAAACCTCCAGGGTAGGTCGATGGATGAAGGGTGTATATGTAGTCCCGGGCCGAAAGCGGTTACGCGCACAGTTTGACAGAAAAGATTCAGTGCTAGGTGTCCTGGCACCGATTGAGTCTGTTAGCGTGTTAGCTCTCAGTGGGGTGAGACAAGGTCACTCGTGCTGTGCTCTCTTTTAAGATACTGTTTTTTCTTCTGGCATTACCTACTTGTATATTGTGTCATTCCAAAAATATAGAGAGCAGTGTATCATATAAACGACTCATAGAGCTGTGACATGGCTAGCGTCAAATGTAGCTAACGATACAGGGAGCTACTTCACAATGCTAATTCTGCCACCCGGCGAAATTAAAGGGCCATGGAAATATAACATTTCCCGTTGTTGGCACTTCTGTGATGCATATCTGCTTGTCAAAATGTGTGTTTTTCTTATTTGAAACATTTCATAGGTCACGTCTCAGACATGTTGCCTAACACCGTAAAAGTAGCTAGGTGTACTAGCCAACTTGCTAACGAGTTAGCACGTCAAGGACTGAGAAGACTTCCGGTGACATAAGCCTGGGTAACCTTATTTACTTGCGCTTTTCGTCCGGTTAACTAAGTTATAGGAGGACGAACATCGAGACTACTACAATAACTAATTTATTCGTCGTGTTTACAGGAGTTTAGAGGGCAATAGGGAATATCTGATAAACATGCACCCCATTTCTCAATGTCATTATGTTACTGTATTGAGAAACATAAACTTCTATAAAATGTATTGGTAATGATAGGCGTTACAGTTTGTATTGAGATTTAGTGTAGGATTACACGTATGTGGGACATTTACAACAGTTGATGGACCAGATCAACCAATAAAAACTAGCTGATTATATAGTATTTGTGTCTACCATCTCTGAAGTTTACTAGTTACCTGTCGAAAAAAACCAATAGTTTTACCCGTAGAATCACCATTCTAGTAATGGCACAGTGATGTAAGATTTCACATTTTATTAGTTAGAATATAAATAATTGACTTGCAAATTAAACGCATATCCGAGGAGAGTTGAAGTTTATTTTTTATGTATTTATTTTTTTTTACAGTGTAGGATCAAAGATATCTTAATTATTTCAAGAGGCAAATTGTAACCAAGCAGCTGGTATCACATAACTGTCAAACTAAAGATATTCTATTGAGATTTTCAGAGGTTTGTGGGTTCCAGCAGTTTTCAAAGTCTTGGGCAGGCACACAGTTAATATTATATAATTTTACATTGTTTAATTTGCATCACCAAATCAGTATTGCTATGAAAAACAGTAATCTTCTGAGACATATTTGCAAAGCTGCCAGTGTTTGCCTTGTGAATGTTCTGGTGCATAGATGCTGTCATGTGACGCTTGCTGCTTTGTGATGGGTGAAGGGTACTTTGGGGCATACTCTAACCTGGTTGTATGATAGTATTAAGCAGTGTGTTCATTAGTTTTTGTTTGAATAAATAGCTTTTAATATTCTACAGTATGTTTAAGACTTATGCCTTACTTTCTGCAGCCCTGTAATTGCCCAGTTTTGTATTTGTTCGGTAGTGTTACATAAAAAGTTCAATACAATGTGTAAAAAGATTTTCTGAGCTTTAGAATTAGTCATGCAACAACTTGAAGAATTGTTTATATCTCTCTGTTAAGTGCTGGTTAAACAGTCTCTGACTTTCTTCTTTATCACACTAACTGGAGTTTGGTTGCTCTTTAGGCCAACATGTCCTTCACCAGCCTGCCACGGAGCAAGAAGGTTGCCCTGACAACACTAGGTGTGGTTACAGCTGGCGGGGCGGGTCTTGCCCTGATGCTTCACCAGTCTGTCAAAGCCTCTGACCTGGAGCTTCACCCCCCTCACTACCCCTGGAGCCATGCTGGACCTCTGTCGTCTCTGGACCACGCTAGGTAGGAAGGATGCACTGAATGTGTAAATGTGCTTATATATAGGCTGTTTTGTCTTACAGTTTGCAGACTGAGCTCTTTCTCTGTCCTTCAGTGTCCGTCGTGGTTACCAGGTGTATAAGCAGGTGTGCTCAGCCTGCCACAGTATGGAATACTTGGCATTCAGAAATCTAGTGGGAGTGTCGCACACAGAGGCCGAAGTGAAGGCCATCGCTGAGGAGGTGAGACGCAATGCAACAAAATTATCCAAAGAAATAAAGAATAGATGTTGTCCTGCTTTATACAAAAGGATAACAGTTAGGTTGTAGAGGGGCAAATATGTCATTGTTAGAATGATGTCAGGTTTCTTTTGTAATGTTGTGTTCTCAGCAAGGATCATTACTCTTCTTGTAATTGTATTATACTTAATGTGCATAATGTGCTGGTTGCACTCATGTCTAAGCACTGCATTCCTCCCGGTGCACCACTGTTACACCTGCTGATTGTGACCACTCCACACTACGGATGGATTATGATTTTTTTAATATTCCAATTGTCATATTTTTTTTTTATCAGTTTATGCGATTATTGTTATGTCTCGAAAATATTTTATTTGGTTCTTAGCAGTGCCTGGTAGTAGGTCCTGTAGGCATAACAGGGCCAACTCCCACTGGCTCTGTGTGTCTGTCATTCAGCAAGAATGAGATGATTAAATGATCCAGGACTGGACAAAACTGCCTGATCAATCCAGTTAATTCTTGTTAATGTTCTAGATTTCTGCAAAAGGAGCACACACACACATTTTCAGTTGGTTTTCAACTCATTTTTAGTGGGAGAGAAGATCAACCTGTGAACGTTGCAAGTAATAATTTAGCCTTGTTGAGCCCTTTCTCTGTCGCAAACTGCAGTCAGTCACTGTCTAAACAGCTCAATGATTATCAAATAGCAATTTACTTGCAGTGTACTGCATCTGCTAAACCTGTACTATATACAATAACTGTGACATTGGCTGATAAAATGGGGAATGGTTAAGTGTCCTCTCTCCTTGATGTGATATTTCATATTGGGACCCATGGCGAACATATTGTTTGACAGTCATGAAAAATTATAGTAACAGAATAAAACACCCTTGATATGACCAAAAAATAAATAAATCCAGGGTTTTAAATGGACCCCAGAATGAGAGTCAAAACCTGTTTTAGTTAGTGTGACGGAAAAATAACTGAAACGCACATTAGGAAGACTTGAATACAAGCTTTTGTATTTCTCCATCATGGGCTATCCCTAAGAGGTTTTCTGTATATTTGTTAGGTTGAGGTTGTGGATGGTCCTGATGAGAATGGAGAGATGTTCACCCGCCCCGGTAAGCTGTCAGACTATTTCCCAAAGCCCTACCCCAATGCTGAAGCTGCCAGAGTTGCAAACAATGGAGCCCTGCCTCCAGATCTCAGCTACATTGTCAATGCAAGGTAACTAATTTTAAAAACATGAAAAGAGAAAAGACGTATATCACATGACTGTTCCCCCAGATGTTTATTTGTTGTCTGCATTCCCTCAGACATGGAGGTGAGGACTACGTGTTCAGCTTGCTGACAGGCTATTGTGAACCTCCAGCTGGAGTGTCTGTGAGAGAGGGGCTCTACTACAACCCGTATTTCCCTGGCCAGGCAATTGGCATGGCCCCACCCATCTACAACGAAATTCTGGAGTTTGAAGACGGTAAGTAAAGCACATTTTTGACTGGTCCCAGTTGTGTAAAATTAGTTATAATATGTTGTCATATAACCACTAACATTCAGGAGCTTTTTAGAGATAAAACTGAATCATTACCAAGCTTGTCTCTCCGGAATTAACTGATATCTCATAACTCTTGTACCCTTTAAAGGATAAGTCTGGTAATTTGGTCATTTTTCTTTACAAAATTCTATGGAAAGACTATCATTAGGGATGGGAATCGAGAACCGGTTCTTTTTGAGAACTGGGTCCTGGAAGCTTGATTCCTTGGAATCTTTTGCCTGCCTGCTTAATGATTCTGTTTATCGACTCCGCCTTCATTGCACATGTGTGATGACGTCACACGTACGCTGCATTGTTTTGGTTTAGAGCGCAGCCAACATGGCGTTGCGGCAGAAACGCTCCAAAGTATGGCTATATTTCACGTGAAAAGATGACACCTGGGTCACTTGTAACACTTGCAAAGCTTCCATTTCTTCAAATGGGGGAAATACCTCCAATATGCTAAACACAGCATGCAATTCATTTGCAGTAATGTCACATGTTTGATATGCTACTTAGCGACGCTTGTGAATCTAGCAGCAGAGCAAACACCAGGGCATCGTTTGGGCCTGGTTCTTGAGGGGGGGGGATAAACGTCCTGCCCCCTCAAATAAAAGTTTCTGAAGGTAAGGAAAAGGAAAATGAGGTGCGCAACAGCGGGAGACTTAGAGAAATTAGTAAAGCGTCTTAAGTTTCACTTTGTACGGTCGTATGATGTGATTCCCTGTCGCCGCTTCTGTCACCGGCATGTGCCCCCTTAACATTTCTGATTGACACCTCATTTATGCCTATCTGGAACCGGGCCCGGTGTCATCTGTTATTATTATTTGTGCATACTGTATTTGTTATATTTTCTGTGCAGAGATGAATATATAAAGGACAGTTAATGTAAACAAACCCGTTTGAACTCGTTTATTTCCTCACCTAATGAGAATCGATAAGGAATCAGATCGATAAGCAAAATCGATAATGGAATCGGAATTGTTAAATTCTTATCAATTCCCATCCCTAACTGTCAGCAACAAAGAATCCTATAAACTGTATTATCCATGTATTTGCAACGTAAATAATTATTCATCTGTTCATCATAGACCTCTGCTGTTGTATCAAAAAAGTTGAACCACATCACTGAGTTTTGTCTTGAGAAAGCCCATACATGGGCAACTGATGAATTCATTGTTGTTGCTGTTCATCACAGTAACAAAAATTTGAAAATTACCTGAGTTCTTAATTAATGTACTGACCACATAAAACAATTAATTAAATGAGTTATTGTAAGACTAGTAAGGTCAGTGAAATGTTCATAAGACCTTTGAATAACCAAAACTAGCTGTAAATCAGCCCTACTAGAACAGGGTGCCTGCACAGGTCTTGAAAGTCTTAAAAAGTATGCAATTTTGAAATGCTGTTTTCCAGACCTTGAAAAGTCTGGAATTTTGTGTGAAAGTCTTAATAAAGTATGGAAAAAAGTTTCTCTCATAGTTGAATTTTAGCCTATGGTCAAAGGCACATAATCTTGTAAAATAAGAAATACATGAGGAAAACGATGTAAAAAATTTGATATAATTTCACTAACTGGTTGGTACTGGAATGATTCTAGTGAAACTTCTTTGTGTAATATCCATGCACTTGTGATTTTCATATGTTATGAAAATGTTTCTGTTAGTAAAACATAATTTACTGCAAATTATACATTCATTCATTCATACATTTATTAAAATGAACTTTTCTACAACACAAACCAGTACAATCTCAACCAAAAAAGTAGGTATGCAAGCATAAAAGTAAAGTCTGGAATTTTTATCTGGATAAAGAGCATGCACCCTGTATAAGAATAAATAAACTAAGAAAGATTCTGGTTCATTTTTAGTAGAACTTGTTGCTGATGGAGTTTGCATTTGTCACCATAGGAACCCCTGCCACCATGAGTCAAGTTGCTAAGGATGTGTGTACCTTCCTGAGGTGGGCCGCCGAGCCGGAGCATGACCAGCGCAAACGCATGGGACTGAAGGTAGACAACACATAAACACCCTGTTTTATACGAATATAACATAATGGATTGTGTAATATCCTTAGCCAAAAATAAACAGACCAATAGTTAAAGTACCATAAAACATTAAGTGCCATACCATCTAAAATGGTAAAAAAAAAAAAAAGACCAATAAAAATGGTCCCTTAACTGACTCCAGTCCCTCTTTCCCTTTACTTGCTTGTCAGTGTCATAAAGTTGTTGGATTTTGTTCAAAATTCTTTTTTTGCACAGCAGTTCGTGAGTGGGGTCAGATGGTGCTATCTGCAGCAATGTTGAGACTAATTTATTTGAGTTTAGAAAACTTTTCTACTACACACAACAGGTACAATCTCAACCAAAAAAGTGGGCACGCCAGTATAAAAGTACATAAAGTTAAGGTCTTGGAGAAAAAAATTGCAGTTTTGTAAGTCTGGAATTTTTATTTGGATAAAGAGCAACCACCCTGTGCAATGTATTCTGGGTAAATAAAACAGTGAAGCAGAGCCCCTGATAATCACCCAGAGGTATAACCAACAGTGTAAAACCTAAAGATGTTTTACAAAGAAAGGGCAGAAAATGGATCGCTCTTCAGAAAGTGATGCGTATCAGATTTAGAGCTGTCGTTTTAAAAACTACTGTTTCTTTGTGGTTTGTAAAAGAAACTTGCAGAATAATATAAGTGTATTTAGTGATTTCGATGTCAATAATACTGATTTAGTACTAATATGCTGCATAGATGGGGAGCAAATACAGATGTGGTGCAAACAGCAGGTTTTGCTTTAAATATGCATTTGTGCTGTTTGGTTTTTCCCAGATGGTAATGGGCGCAGCCATCCTCATCCCTCTGCTGTACTACATGAAGAGGCACAGGTGGTCCGTACTGAAGAGCAGGAAGATTGCCTACAGGCCTCCCAAGTAAACAAGAACAAACACACCTCACAACGGGCCAAAACCCACCAGCGAGGATGTGTTCAATGACCCCACAACGCTCAGCTCACAGCCGTCAAATGGACTTGGAACAACTGACCGACACACTTATGCCTTTCAAAGACAGTGTAGAGAAATAAGAATATATACATTCATAACTGGTTATTTCTGTGCTAAATGCCTTTCTTTTTGTTGTTGGCATGATTCATGGAAGTGCAGGTTTGTGTTGGAGAGTTGCTGGGTCCTCGAACGCACCCTCCACAAAGTGACTTACGAAGAGTCATCATTGGTGTCTATCACATCGTATCAGACTATTTCCCACAATGAACAGTTAATTAATTCATCGGTCTTTCTAAGATACCAATGGGAGTGCTGAGAAATGGTTCTAACATGCTAGGTGTTTATATTTCCATCCTCCCCTTATCTCCATCCACTAAGCCGTTGAGTGGATCAAAGGCGACCTCCGAAACTTGTTTTAGTGTATAAAATAAATTATCTTAAAACAAATTTTGTGTGTGTGGTGCATTGTTTTGTTTGTAGCAGCAGATGTTGATACACCCAACTCTCCCGTTCCATTCCAGTTATTTATGCTTGACACGTACAATCTCCATCTACACTTTGCCATGTATATACTTAATAAACTGATGAACCAAACTAACTTTGAGCTGATAATTTGTTGAAACAGTGGGGAGCTGACAGTGGCAGGACGATGTCAATGGTTCTCTGCCTCTTTCACAAAATGGGTAAACTAGTATATTTTTCAAGCTGTGTGTACATGGTATTAATTTTAAAATTCAGTGAACTTCAAATGTTGTGATTTTAGTGATTTGGATCTTGGTATTTATGTATTACTTGCACTTCTACTGTGCACCATGTTTTTCTGCTGACATCTTATTTTACGACCTGTACCTACCAGAAGTTTGCATATCAGTTGTGATCTAGTATACATCTTTACAATTGCACAAAAGCTTTATGCAGCACCTGTGCACACAACATATTTCATCAGAGTAGGTACGTTGTATCTCAAAAGCCATCAATATAGTGATTATTTAAAATAAATTGGCCAATGGAAGGGTTTCTATAGCTGTCAGACTTACTGTAGGTGCTATCTGGGTTCTTACATACAGTAAATTTGTTGGCAACTCAGGTGCTTAACCCTTGGTTGGTCACGTGGCCTGTTCAAACATGAATG
>JAPQRQ010000022.1:9568290-9590412 GCA_037367365.1 Apogon talboti | reverse complement strand
ATCTATCTATCTATCTATCTATCTATCTATCTATCTATCTATCTATCTATCTATCTATCTATCTATCTATCTATTCTGGCATTTATTCCATGTTATAAGCCATCAAAATATGGCCCATTGTAAGTAAAGGCACATGCTTAATATTTGAAAAATGTGTCAAAAATCAAAAAATCTTTTGATTTTTACACTTTTTTGTGCTTAACTTCTTCATTTTCTTTTGGCCTAACACTTTTCTACCCACCGGTCCAGCTTTACCTTTCACTGAGGGATAAAACAAACAAGTGTGCTGTTAGTTTAAAGCTGCTTCAGGCCTTCATTAGGAGCTAATCTGCCTCTGAAAAGGTTTTTCTTTCCTGCTGCTTCAGCCTGCATTCAGACGCTACGAGCTTCATCTGCATCACAACAAACACACAGATTAACCTAATAGCATTAGTGGATCTCACAGGATCATTATTAGTGCCATCATCATTATTATTATTGTTATTAGTTTAAAGTCAATAACAGAGAGGCGTTTTTTTAAGTGAAACTAAATAGATTTTCTACTTTGGTAATTCAGAAGAAAAGGAGTGGATCTCCCTTTGTGTCTGTGTGACAGTTGTTACAAAAGATACTGATATACATTAATAGGGGGGAAACTCACACACATATTCATATAAGCTGCTTTTTTCTTGTTTTGTCCCCTGCAAATTGAGTTTGTTTTGCAGAGTTGCAGCATTTGTTGGATGAAGTAAACCATTTCAATGTGCCGTTACACAAACACACAGACAGAGCAGAGATTAGCTGCTGCTGTATGGAACCTCAGGGGATCTCATTCACATGGAAAAACTACTTCTTAATTCTAATTGGTGGCCAGTGTAAATCCTCCACTCCCATTTAAACCAGGAGAAAGGTCTGTGTCTTCCTGTTGTTTCACATGTACCTGAGACGAAACCACACGTTCTCCAGTTTACTGTGGACTACAGGCTCACAGTGCAGGACCTGAAGTCACTCTACCTGCATGGTGTTATTTTGACTTTAGGAACTCGAAGGCAGTCAGTTATGATGATGGAGTCCCCTGTGGCCCCTGTGACGGCACATAGCAGGCAAACGTTTTCCATCGAGCGGATCCTGGGATCAGAGAAGGAAAAAACAGAGATCAAAGTCCACCGGCCCTGGACAGGTAAGGAGAGTAATGTCTCAGTTGCAAACTATTTTAGTTAAATGAGAAATTATGAAGCGAAAAAATTTGGTATATTCAAAACATAAGTCTTAAAACACACCAAATATAATGTGTATTTTCTTTGTGAGTGTTTTTTTTCCTTCTTTTCCCTTTTCTTCATTTTATTTCTTCTCCCTGATATAAATGAAAATACAGAAATGTGATATTTCTTAGATTCTTGCTATTTGATTTGATAAATATGTCCACAAAAACCAAAAGATGTTTACATCTAAGCAACATTAGGCTAAAAATGTACATTTTAAGATTGTATGTCGTTTATATCTGCAGAAGCTGTTTGTTTGGTCTCTGTGGTATTTCTCCAGATAAACATAACATAACATAACATAACATAACATTTTTAGTTGATTTATTGACTATGGCTGAAAATCTTAAAGTTGGACTCCTCTGACTTGGTGAGGCTTGGACTCCACCAGAGCAGTTCATGTTCTTAAATTTTGTGGACAGAATTTCTAGGCACAGCCAGGAAATGAAGGGTGCCTGATTGCATCTCTGCTTTTTTGTAGATAATAATAATCAATTAGATTTGTACAATACTTTCCAAGGCACCCAAAGTGCTTTACATCTCATCTCATCTCATCATATGAACCCGCTTAATCCTCACTAGGGTCATGGGGGTCACTTGGAGCCTATCCCAGCTACTTAAGGGGCGAAGGCGGGGTACACCCTGGACAAGTCGCCAGTTCATCGCAGGGCTGACACAGAGACAAACAACACTCTCACATTCACACGTATGGGCCATTTTAGATTAACCAATTAACCTATCAGTTCATGTCTTTGGATGGTGGGAGGAAGCCGGAGTACCCGGAGAGAACCCACGCAGACACGGGGAGAACATGGTGCTTTACATTGGTGATCCATTATTCTTTCACTGGTGGTAAGCTACATTTGCAGCCACAGCTGCCCTGGGGCAGGCAGATGGAGGCGTGGCCCCTCCAACCACCACCAAACATTCACAGGCATACATACAGTGTGAGTGACACTGGTGTATGCATGGTGGGTGAAGTGTCTTGCCCAAGGGCACAACGGCACATGACTAGGACAGAGCAGGATTCAAACCGCCAACCCTTCAGTTATTAGATGACCCGCTCTACCTCCTGAGTCGCCCAGATGATGTAGTCCTGTTGGCTTTGTTAAATGGTAACCTCCTACTTTCACAGGGGCTGTTTGCAGCAAAGCATCAAGTGGCTGGGATGAAAATGCCCCCTATTGGATATGGATATGTGATGAGTTAATGCCCCAGATGGAGGAGTTTAAGCATGTTAGGGTCTTGTTCATAAGTTAGGGAAGGATGGGTGGGAGACTGACAAGCAAAGCCCTCAATCAATCAGTCGATCTAAGTTCAAGAAGGTAATTGTATGTATGAAAATCTATTTTAAAAAATTAAAAATGGTTGTTTTTGACAAAAAAAAGCACACCCTCTGTCACTCGACCTCCTTCAGATTTAAGAGGGATTTTATTTAGAATTAAATTAAATGCCAAATTAGAACGAAAAGAATCTTTGTATTTAGTGTACCAATAATTTAATTAATTTACAATTTTAGGCACCAATATACCACAAGTCCTTATTACCCTCAGTAATCTGGTTAGTGATCTGTTGAGCTGTGAAAAGAAACCAAAGAAAAACTGAAATGAATCTGTGTTAAAGCTGAAAAAAATATATAACAAAATAATTTAAAATTTCCTATGTTGTAATTTTCACTTAAAATAAATGAATTTGTAAAACATCGACTTCTTGTCTTGTGTCATGTGTTGTGTGAATACTGTTAATATATGCTAATATTTAGTCATATTTGTTTAATATTTGATGTTCTCTCTTTGTAAGTGAACAGAGAGGTTGGGGCAGAGAAGGAGAACAGAGGAAACCATCATTGTGGTAAACATCATCATCATCATCATCCTTGTCCTCAGCAGCTCAGCTCATCACAACCCACAATGCACTGGTATGTTGGACGACGGCCTCGCACCGCTTTCACCAACAGTCAGGTAACCAGTCAGTTATTCAGTGGATGAACTTGACTCTGGAAATCTGTTCTCTGTTTGCTGCTGTAAGGTGGTCATCTCTGTGTGCCTTATAGACATATACAATTCGCACTTCAGGTTAATCCTTCATATTTGAGTACATGTGTAAAAACCCAGTTCAACGTGACCTGCACTTAAAAAAATGATCTACATACGACAAAGTTAGAACAGAATTAGGCCTCAGTTTTTCAAATCCCTGTCTCTTCTTAACAGGGTCAAATCCCAGCTGAAAGTTTTATTAATTTCCATAAATAAATACATGAAGAAAAAAAAATTAAGCTGATACTTCGCTGTTCATTTTCATATATTTTTTGATTTGAGTTTTACTTTTTCAGTTGTAAATTCTATTATTTTCAGATTCTGATTTTGATTTCTGATTCATTGTTAATTCAGTGTGATATTTGTATTTTCCTGTTGGTCTGGTTTGTGTTTGTTGTTTCAACATAGTCCATTCTACTCTCTTGGTCAACTGAGTCATGAAAAAGCAATTTTTCATCTCAGTGGGACTTTTATCTGGTTAAATAAAGGATGTAAAAGTGTTTCCACAGTCATTGAAATGCACAGTCTCATAATGTAAATTAACTTAGAAGGTCCAGGAAATGAATGTCAGACAATGTAATGTCCCTTCAAGTGATGAAGATGTGATTGTGTTTCCTGCAGGTGAGTGTCCTGGAGACTGTGTTTCAGATGAACTGTTATCCAGGTATTCAGCTCAGGGAGCAGCTGGCAGGAAGACTGGACCTGGAGGAAGACCGAATACAGGTACACCCTCAATAGCACACAAACACACCGAACTTTAACCCTAAAAAAAGACATTTAACACTGAACACTTGGTAAAACACATTAGTTACATTTCCTGAACCTTTATTCCAACCCAATCAATCTCTGACCTTGAAACAACTCTTAAACATCTTACTGTATGTAATGATTGACATTTTAGGGAGCTTTTTGTTTTCATTATCATTTCCATGTTCTATCATTTCAAAGACCTCTCCACACACTTGTACTAGCATACATACTGATGTTCTGGACCTCTTTTTGCCTTCAATATTAATTGATTGATTCTGGAGCTCTTCTTGCCTTAAATGATCAGTCTTCTTCAGGAGGATGCTCAGGAGGTAGAGCAGGTTGTCCAATAACCGAAGGGTTGGCGGTTTGAATCCTGGTCTGTCCTGCCGTTGTGTCCTTGGGCAAGACACTTCACCCACCTTGCCTCCAGCGTCACTCACACTGGTGTATGAATGTGTATGAATGTTCAGTGCTGGTGGGAGGGGCCGTTTGGTGCGAACTGGCAGCCACGCTTCCATCAGCCTGCCCAAGGGCAGCTGTGGCTACAAAGGTAGTTTACCCCACCAGAGTATGAATGTGAGAGTGAATGAATAATGGATCAATAATGTAAAGCGCTTTGGGCACCTTGAAAAGCACTATAGAAATCTCATCCATTATTATTATCATTATTTTATCTTTAGTTACTTAACTTTGTTACAGCTAAAGCTCTAATCTTCAGTTATCCAAAAAATGAGGCAGAGTCTGGAGTACATTGTGTTTATTGGGCGGCAGCAAAAAACACATTGATCGGGTTCCAAATGAACAAGATACTGTTGAGAAATTACATGCCTTGATTTCCCCCTGCTATGTTACACTCACACCTCTATAAAAGTTAGTGACCAAATGGGGACACTTTCTGTGCTGCTGAGATACCTTCCCCCACTCTCCCTTCTTTAGGGAGCGCTTACTCCACTCCTACCGCTTCTAGAGTCTGATTTTCAGCGGGGCTCTTTAGGAGCAAACATGTGGTACAGCCACTGTTGACTGTCACATCAACATAGTTTATCTTTTGATCATGTAAATCACCTCATTGACTAACTGATGCTGTACGTGGTTCCTCTTCCTTTCCTACTTGCTCTCCCTCAGATCTGGTTTCAGAACCGACGGGCGAAGCTGAGACGTTCACTCAGAGAAACTCAGCTGCAGATGGTTCAGAATGCTGTGTCTGATCATGGGGTCAATAATGAGGTCATAGGACAACTGGGGAAGGATGTGGCAGGAGATCCGAGACATTTGCAGCTACACATGCATGAGGAGGAGGTGAAGGAACGTTGAAGAAGAACACCTGTCCTGGTGTGGATTCTCAGTTTATATGTATACATTAGAATTTGTCCTTGTGCATCTTTCCTTTCAAATGTAAACAACATATCCTGTCAAAGTGATCACTGGGAAACACCCACTGATAATATTCACCTGGTGGAGTAACACAAAAGCATTATTGTTTTTTCTGATGAATATTGATATTTTGTGTTGGATCTGTTTGTCTTACACTATTTGTCTAACATTATGAATTCATAACATGTGTAGGCCTACATGTTTTGTTTTTTCCTTAAATGTGCATTGAATTTAAGCATTTGTATGACACAAAATAAATAAATACTTAACTATGTACCTATAGACAAACAAATACAAAATGTATGCAAATTTGTTTTCCTTTGTGGAGGAGAATTGGTGAAGCAGGTCATTTAGAGACAGAGGTTCATTAAACTGTACTCAGAGTAAGCCAGAAATCACATATACTCTACAGAAAGGGTAGGTGAATAGCTTGCTTTAATACAGTCTTTGCTTTGTAATCAAGTTTTTGCCAACAATCCATTTGCAAGTACATTGTGTATTTTTTTTACCCATTAGGCTAAACAAGACTTTAAATGTATTTATTACAAACATAGTTTTTCTATTAAATGAAGTCATGCATATTAGATGTTTTGGGATATTTGTTAATTGATGCTAAATTACCTGCTTCACCAATCCCATGTTGCAGAGTTACAGATGCTAATTGAATTGGGAAAGCCCAAGGAATTCACTGACTGACAACTACCCCCCCCAAGTAAATAAATGATTTAAAGTTATATAATGTCTTAATTGGTTTAACTTAATGGTAAATTAGTGGGTAATATCTAGTAGATAACTTGTTCACAGAATTATAGGTCAGAGTAAACACAGTACTGCATAAAGCACATACAATAAGTACACCAACCTTTAAAATGCACATATACTAGTTGGTTGTAATTATTACAGCAGTGACATCAGCAGAGGCATAAGTCTGCAGCATGTGGTAGTCTGCAGCAGGGGACGGTGCTCTCACCATTCTTCTTCACATTATACACCTCTGACTTTACATACAACTCCACACACTGTCACCTGCAGAAGATCTCTGATGACACTGCCATTGTTGACTGTGTGTCAGAAGGGAATGGACAGGAATGTAGGGGGTGTCATCACAGACTTTGTGGACTGGTGTGAATGGAACCACCTGCTCCTGAACACAAACAAAACCAAGGAGACTGTGATTGACTTCTGCATGTCACCCCTACAACACACACAGGTGAGCATCTGGAGCTTGAACGTTGAGATAGTGGACTCTATTAAGTGCCTGGTGTTCACCTCAACAATAGACTGGACTAGACAGACAATACAAGTGCCCTGTTCAAGAAGAGTCAGGGTCGCCTCCAAATGCTGAGGAGAATGTGGTCCTTCGGAAAGGGCAGGGCTCTTCTCCAGACATTTTATGACACTGTGGTGGACTCTGCAGTACTCTTTGGTATTGTGTGCAGGGGTGCAGGCAGTATGGACAGACACAGGAAGAGACTGAATGTCTGCCAAGCTGACATCCATCATGTCAAACCACCCCCTGCATCACATTGTAGAGGTCCTGAGTAGCTCCAGCACTAGAATTTTATACCCCACAACCATCAGACTTTATAACAGTTCCCGATACCCCACCCACACACACCATGTGCATGTACAATGACAAATGTAAATAATATGTAATTCTAAATTTATATAGATATTTATATAAATATCAGATTTCTTTTTTTTGTGTATTCAATTTTTTCTATCTGTCGTTTCTCTTTGTTTGCTTGTTGTAATGTTGCTGCTGTTAACTGTGAAATTTCCCAATGGTGGGATAAGTCATATGTTGTCTTATCTTATGTTGTATCAATAACGCCCTCCTCAGAACGTAAAAAAAAAAAAAAAAGTTACGCGGCCGACTCTGATTGGTCCAACCGCACCCCGTGCGTGTCCCGGAAGTAGAAGCGTAGGACTGATGTGTTTCTGGAGTGCAGGAATCTGTCGGTAACATTTGTGTTAAACTGCGGTTTTCTTTGGAAAAAATGGACACTCTGAATAAGCTAAAACAGTTTGACGCTTATCCTAAAACTCTGGAGGATTTCCGAGTGAAGACATGGGGAGGAGCGACTGGTGAGCGGCTTTTTCAGAAATTCGCACACATACAGACTGTTAGCGGCTGCGGCTAACAACAGGGCTAACTGAATGAACCGGCTAATTTCTGCTTTTTATCACTAAATATAAAAAACTCAATAGACTACTGGGATTTGACTGCTTTCATTGCGTTTGTTTGAGCCGATAACTCCGTTACAAATGTCTAGTAACACAGCAGAACAACAAGAGAACAGAGCGAATAAATACAAGCCAAACCAATGGATAAAAAATAAAGTTAGGATTTAATTTGGAATGTTATAATTTTATGACCGTGCTCTCGTGAAATTAATACATTTTGGCTATGCTATTTAACTACGCTGATTTAAATGTGTAATTCTAAATTGAAGCCTGTGGTGGTAGTAATCTATTTTCTATATCCTTTTCGATAATTAATAACGTATATATGAATGGGTAGATGTGTAAATAAACAACAGTTAAATGGGAAGAAAATACTGACCAGTAAACAGTAAGGTGAATCCTTAAACTTATTATACCCTTTAAATAACGGTAAGAATTTTCAACTCGTTCACTACTCTGTTTAAACTTTATTACAACAAAACGGAAATAAAGCATTTATTGATCGCCACTAAATTTGTGTAACACGTTTTGTATTAACAACATGCACTTCTTTGTCACAACTATTCTACAAGGTTCTCCTTGTGATAGAAATACAAACTGTAGCTTTTTCATAATTGCCCCTACCTTTCCCCGTTTCCTTTCTAATTTCTAACCACCGATTTATACTGATGATAAGATTAAATTTGTAGTACGTTGTCTCTGCAGTTGTGAGATCAACTAGACAGCTGTATATTAAAGTATGTAACCTGTAAATAATGTGTTGGCTGGTTGATTACAATCTGAACATCTGAATGGATTTTTTTGTCCTATATCCTCAACACAATAGGTAATGTGTGACAGGAAAATACCATCACGTCTGATTTACAGTGATTATACAGTGATTTCTGATTCCAGATATCTCAAATGACCAAGTATTATACACTTTGTTTTACTTAGGATACCCTGTTATGAGACCAATAAATGGATGACAACAATGAATGACAACAACAAATGAATTCATAAAATTTAATAATATAATAAAGTGAATAATCACCTGTTTTGTAAATGTATCTAACAATCTTATTTTTACTGCTGATATTAACAATTACTGAGATATTTACTTTTAAATTTATGCATATGGAAGACGCTTTTTTCCTAAACGACTTACAAGGGGAGGAGTAACAATTAAGCTACATAACAGACCTTTTGTAAAGAGACCACTAGTTACAAAAATCGGGGCTTCCAGAAGAGTGAGAGTGCAGAAGTGGAGACAAGTGCAGAAGGAGATAGAGGAGGGCATGGGGTGAGGATGTGCAGGAAAGTGCTAGGACAGGAGGTGGTCTGTGAAGAGCTGGGTCTTCAAGAGCTTCTTGACGATAGGCAGGGACATCCCTGTTAGATGTACATAATTACTGTCAGGTAAATGGCAGCTTGGCTGCATCTTTTATCTATTTATTTTCTACTTTTTTTACTTTTTATATTTACTTGTTGAATGTCTTTTCTAAAGATAGCAGACATATAGACTTTTTAAAAAGTTTTTAAATCACAAATATTGTTTCAACCAGCTCTATATGTAAAGTGTCATGAGATTGTTATGATTTGGCGTTATATAAATACAATTTGATTGATTTATTGATTAAAAAAAATAAGAAGGAAGCATAATAACTGTTTTTTTTTTATATTCTGACATGTCATTTAAGTTGCCCAGAATTGTTTGATATTTGATTTGTTATGCAGCCCCTCCTTGTCTGTCTCTGCAGTGACTCTCATCAGTGGCGTCATCATGTTAATCCTGTTTGTCTCTGAGCTTCAGTACTATCTGACTAAAGAGGTGAGTCCAGATACATCAACTGCTTTTATGACCTCATACATTATATGGCCGGAGGTGTAAGAAAACCCCTTATTCATATAGTTTTTTTTAATTCCATGATGCTCACTCACTAACACAAAGACAAGGGACGTCTTGTACAAGTGCGTAGGACGAGTAAACTATTTCAAGAATGAAACTGCATTTGTCATTCTACACGGCATGATGGCGCAAATGAGTTTCTGGTATACAAACAACACAATATGAGAAAATGCCATCATCCATGTAGTATTCTGTGTTGTATTTATTTGGGTGTTCTGTCAGCCCAGGTAAATGGAAGGGGAATGGAGCGATGTCTGATTAACTGCCATATGTGTACAGGTTATTTTAAACTTTAGGTCACTGTTAATAAGACTGACTCAGCCTCTCTACTGTTTTTAACCTGAGCCAGTTGTCAGCTTTGAGGTCTTTTGCTGTCAAACTGGTCTGATGAGTCTTGTCACCTACACATAGAAAGACTGGTTTGAATTGTCTGAATGTCTTTGGTCTAGTATCAGAGTAGCTGGCAAGGTATCTTTTGTTACAGCTTTAAAAGCATTACGTTTAAAGGTCCCTTAAGTGGAAAGACAGAAAAATGAGATTGTGCAGAGGGTATTATAACTTCTGTTATATACTACTCTTTATGCAGGTCATTTAGACATTTACTGCTACAAACTGAGGGGTTCTGTTTGTAGCTTGGAAAGATGACATCTCTCACAGTTTGCTGCTACAGTTTTCCAAGAAAGAGAGATGCATTGTTTTTTCCATTTCTTGCAGGTTCATCCTGAGCTCTACGTTGACACGTCGCGAGGAGACAAACTTAAAATCAACATTGATGTTATCTTTCCTCACATGCCGTGTGCCTGTAAGTCCAGCTGCAGCTCTCTCTGTTGTTTTTGGTAAATTTCATCAAAGGATGCTTAACACACTAACGATTATCCCACAGACCTCAGTATAGATGCAATGGATGTAGCCGGTGAACAGCAGCTGGACGTTGAGCACAACCTGTTCAAACAGCGACTGGACAAAGACCAGAAACCTGTCACCACTGAAGCAGAGAAACATGGTAAAAAACTATGGCTTTATGATGACCTCTGACCCCTTGATGGTGAACAAAAAGAGGCTGGTACCTGTGGATAAAGAAAAAACACTAATCACATGTCTTTGAGCATAAAGCAGTAGTTCTGAAAATTTAATTACCTCTGCCAAGGAGGTTATGTATCCACAAAGGTTTGTCTGTCTGTCTGTCTGTGTGTGTGTGTGTGTGTGTGTTTGTTTGTTAGCTAACAATATAACACAAAAAGTTATGGACAGATTGCAATGAAATTTTCAGGAAATGTCCGAAATAAGACAGGAAACAAGTGATTAGATTTTGGGGGTGATCCAGGATTGTTTTATGGCATTATCAGTTGAATAACCTCTCAGCTCGCATGTCTGTTTCTGCACATGACATTTGACACCATGTCAACTTGGCCCTATTGTTTATCTGTTGCTAGGTAACCCACTTCAAGGGTATTATATGTTATTGCTGAAAAGACATGTTGCTTTGGCGGAGGTCTGCACTCTCTGAGTACTTTTCTAGTTATACTTGTTACTAATCTATTTGGAAACCTTACACACTTAAATTGGAGTTGTCATGGCAGAAATAGATTAGAAATAGAAGTAGATATGCACATATTTTTGTCTTGGTAATGAACATTTTTTTTAACAAAATGTAATAGGAGAATACTCTCTTCCATTTTAAAAATCATTGTAAAAATGCAGTAAATATTTTGTCTAATCAGGTGTTTATTGGCAAAAACTTTAACTGGCAAAAAAATCAACTGGATATTTTTAATTAGGTCGCTGAAGTTCCAGTGCAAACATAGTGCATTTACAGGCAGGATACTTCTTACTTCCTTTATGTAACTTTGAGATGTTTTATCATGATTGAAAAGGAAGTATATGTGCGATATATTCATGGTAAATGTGATGGCACTTACCGAGTATATTCTTTTACCACTTTAAAAACTTGCTGGACGATGACTGACAATAAAATGGGTAAAAACAGGACATTTTATGTTTTTGGGTGAAAAGTTTCTATTCTCTACCTAGTGATCTGTCTTATCAATCAAACTACACTAATGTCCATCTACACACACTGTCACTTTATTCCTCACTGGAGTTTCTATACTTTTATCATATAACTTTAGAAGAAAACAATGTGACTGTCCACCATGTGTAGTGTTCCTACTGTGTACATCTCGATTTGCAGAAAAGTGCGGAAAATCAACCTTCACATCAACAGAATTTAAGCTGGTGTGAATGGGTTAATTGACAGGATATTAGTTATTAAAAATATTTTTCATAAGTTAAAAAAATTTGTACAAAAAAAAATCTCCTTTTGGGGTGAAATGGTGTAAGTGAACTGCTTGTGTTGATCAATGGATAATAATAGAGCTTTACGTTTTGCTGTGCAGAGCTTGGTAAAGCAGACGATGGGGAAGTGTTTGACCCGAGCACACTGGACCCGAACAGATGTGAGAGCTGCTACGGAGCCGAGACTGACGATCTCAAGTAAGACACTGGCACCACTGCTTTTTCTCTGTGTTTTTGTAAGTCAATAGGTACACACTGACCGCGCCATATGTTGGTACAGATGCTGTAACACCTGTGACGACGTGCGGGAGGCGTACCGACGGCGAGGCTGGGCATTCAAAAGTGCAGATACGATCGAGCAGTGTAAGAGGGAGGGCTTCACGCAGAAGATGCAGGAGCAGAAGAATGAAGGCTGCCAAGTTTATGGCTTCCTAGAGGTCAACAAGGTGCAGCACTTCTCCTATGTGGTTTATGATATACAAAAATGACATCTAGCTGATTAAAGAGGCAGCACATGGCAAGTCCACACATTATCTGTACCCCAACAGTCAATTCATTTATGTAGAATATTAACTGTATCGGTAATCCAATTTATCTTATTGGACTATTCTGTAGAGCTCCACTGGCGTCTCATTGAAATGTAGTGTTGCTTTGAAACTGAAGAACACAACAGCTCTTAACGCTCAGATGTCTTGGTTTTCTTATCATTACCACTGATAGTCCCATTTATCCATATGTTCCTGAGTGTCAATTATAAAACTGGACTATTTTCCCCTCTCCTCCTCTTATTGTAGGTGGCGGGAAATTTCCACTTTGCTCCGGGCAAAAGTTTTCAGCAGTCACATGTTCATGGTAAGACCTGCAGTTCATCCACTGTCCTTACAGATGCAGCCTCTCTGAGCTTTTTGGACACCCTTTGTTATTGTTTTCTGGTGCTTTTTTAAATTAAAATTTCATTAAAATTAGAGTTGTTCAATTTTTCTCCTCTTTTTAATAACTGTAAAAGAGAAAACACAGAAAAATCAACCAGCTTTCATACCTCTAAATGAAATATGTATACTTGGATTTTGGGACATGAAACACAAAAAATAGACTCCCTCGAAATGGAAAAAATATATTTGTAGACTGGTCAACCCTTATCACAAATTCAGTTAATTCTGTTGACTGACTAGATTTTAGTCAGTTTAGTCATTTCATCAATGGCAGTGGTCCATATTTATGTGTTGTTAAATTGTTGTTGCATAAGGTACTAGAATTGAATTCATGCTCATTCCAATATAGTGTGATGAAGGTGTTAAAACTATAAAACATCAACACTTTTTAAAATTGGAATTTCTTTGTATTGCTACCACAAAAAAAGTGACAAAAACAAACAGAAAATAACATCAGTATTGATATGGGCTATCTGCTAAAATGACATTTAATCATCAGTGTAAATCAGTCCAGAACTTCACATTCAGTGCATCCCTAATTTAATAAGTGGGTATAATAAATAAGAGGCATAATAAAGGGTGTTCAGAAATGTTTGAGTGGCATTTTTCTCTGATTCTCTTCATTCCTCCATCTGTCATCTATTCATAGTCACTGACACATTTATTCATCACAGCTCACAGCTGCACTGTTGATGGCAGATGAAGCTTCAGGGCTTCACACTGAGCAAAAGGAAACGATATAGGGGATTTACAAAACGTGTGAGCCTTTACCCACCCTGACCAAAATACTAAACCCATGATTTAATGAATAAAAGTCAGATTATTATCTTCCAGTGAATGCTAAAACATAGTACATAAAATAGCTTTCTTAGTAGGAAAGAGTTTGTTTCAGAACGCCAACTTAATTACCTGATGCCAGGTCCAGAGTTTGGTTCCAGTGAAATGTTGCTGTATTTCCGAGATGTTGTCTCATCAAACGACCAGTTGGTGAGCTGTAAAAGTTTCTCAGCCTTTTGTGAATTTGAAGCTTCAAATGTGATCAGTCATTACATTAATTCATTTAAAGCTGAACACAGTGTACTGAAACACAGTGAAATCAGCTTTGGCTGCAGTCACAGCACTGAGTCTGTGTGGATGAGTCTCAGTCAGTCTTGCACATCTGCACACTGCAATTTTGCTCCATTCTTCTTTGTAAAAGTGCTCCAGCTCTGTCAGGTTGCGTGGGTATCGGGCATGAACAGCCCTTTTCAAGTCCAGCCACAAATTCTCTATAGAACTGAGGTCTGGGCTTTGACTGGGCCACTCCAGAACATTTACCTGGTTCTTTTTAATCCATTCCTCTGTAGTTTTTGCAGTATGCTTCAGATCATTGTCTTGCTGGAAAATAAATCTTCTCCCAAGTTGTAGTTCTCTTGCAGACTGAATAAGATTGTCCCTCAGGATTTCAGTGTATTTTGCAGCATTCATTCTGCCCTCTACCTTTACAAGCCTTCCAGAAACATCTCCACAGTGTGATGCTGCCACCACCATGCTTCACAGTAGGGATGGTGTGTTTTTGGTGATGTGCAGTGTTTGGTTTCCACCAAACATAACGTCTTGTCTGATGGCCAAAAAGCTCAATTTTGGTCTCATCAGACCAAAGAACCTTCTTCCACTTGACCATGGTGTCTTCCACATGCCTTTTGGAAAACTCCAGTGGAGATCTAATATGAATGTTCCTCAACAGTGGCTTTCTCATTGCCACTCACCCATAAAGCTTTGAGCAGTGAAGAACCTGGACAGCAGTTGCTATATGCACAGTCTCTTCCATCTCAGCAGCTGAAGCCTGTAACTCCCTCAGAGTAGTTGTAGGGGTCTTGGTGGCTTCTCTCACTAGTCTCCTAGGTACAGTTTACGAGGACGGCCTGATCTAGGCAGATTTGCACGTGTGCCATATTCCTTCCTTTTCTTGATGATTGGTTTCTTTGATCTCCAGGGGATGGTCAATGCTTTGGAAATTTTTTTGTATCATCCCCTGACTTGGACTTCTCAGTAACCCTTTCCCTGAGTTGCTTGGAGTGGTCTTCTGTCTTCATGGTGTAATGGTAGCCAGGAATACTGATCAACCAGTCTAGTAGTTACTTTTTTTTTTTTTTTTTTACTTTATAGCCTGATCAACATAAATGACAAAAAAATTGTAAAAGATGTACGATGAAAATGGTATAAAATATGTTTGTTTTATTGCTCAGCCCAAGTTATATGTTGGTTCCTTTGTGGCTGGAGCTACATATGGTTATATTTGACAGTGGTTTGCCAAAGCAAACCCTCCACAGATGGCACAGTTCAGTGTTACTGTGCAGGACAGTTGTCTAAAGTGTCACCTCTGCGGCAGACGTTTTACCTTATGTGGAACACATCCCATCATTTTGTCTCTTCATCCGTCATTACTTCTTTATTCTCTCTGTTGCTTCAAAAGGTATTGTTTGTTGTGTGCCTGTTTTGATACTGTTTCCACCTGATTTAGTAGGAAATTAGCAGCAGCCACCAGAAGCTAAAAAAACCTCCTCTCAGACGCTTTAAGGCTCCACTTAATGGAACTTCATCAAGTTATGATTTTAGTGATTACCTCAAATTACCTACCTTTGACCTCCAGAGAGTAACATCCTTAGGTGTCAGACTGCCCCCTCAAGAAATCACTTGAAGCTGTAGGAGTTCACAAGGGCTTTTTCCCTTTTTTTTTTAAGTTATATAAACACTATAATTTTACAATGTGATATTGTGAACAAATGGTTGAAGTTACTGTAAATATGGTTTACCCATATTGCATTGCAATATACAGTTACACCTTCTAAATTGTTAGAACAAGAAGCTACTGTAATTTTGTACTGTAGAAATTACAGAAATGTGTTACAGCGAACCCTTCATAAATAATGGTTAATTGCCCCAATTTTCAATTCAAATTATTGTCTTTGGAGAATAAGAAAATGTAGACAACTGGACGTATCTGCATTCTGCACATAATGAAGATGAGGAGAAATGGCTGCAGTCTGAGCCATTAGTTACTGATGGTTTCCTCCCAGTAGATGTATGATACCATGGTGTGAAATCAGGTGGATGAAATTGAATGTTTATATGTTTGGGTTGTGTACTTGAATGCTCAGCAGCAGAAATAAGAGACAAGAATCACTTGTGCTGAGGATGTGACTATAGCTGAATGTACTCAGCTGTACCTTTTAGTATTGAAATAAACATTCAACTTAACTGTAATGTTTTGGGGCTGCACTGGGACTGACAGTGAACGATTAGTCAGGGTGATTTTATGTACTCTTTCTGTACTTCTCAACAAATCCTACGGAGAGACTAACAGAAGCAATGGGTTCTTTCTGCTAATATTGTTTATGGAGCTGTTACCCAGTTTAGCTTGTATTAGCCCTCTGCTATTTAAAACCAGTTAAAAACACATCAGTAAGACTTGTGTGTTTCATTTTTATGAAACAGGAACGCTAATTCTACATTTAGATGTAGACTTTTAAAAGAACATCTACATTTAATAAAGCTTTTTTCTTTTTTACATTTATATTATTTTTTATACCTCTGCCCACCCATAGGCTGGGGGTACATACAGTAGTATTACCAGGGATTCCGTCTGTATTTCCCTCCATCTGTCCAACCAACCAATTTCTTGAAGACTATTCATCCGATTCTTTTCAAATTTGACACATATTTTCTTTACCACCAGGAGACGTGCAGTGCCAAATTTATTGGTTACATTTCAGTTTTTGGATTTTTAAAATTTCTTTATTTTTTGTTTCACAAATTTTTGAAAATTTGAACTTAGAACATTTGGCCAACTGATTTCTCAAAGAGTATTCACTCGATATGTCAGAAAAAGTGGGATCAGATCGAAAGTTAAGACTTTGTCAGAATAATGTTTGTCTTGAAGTACCCAAAAAGGACAGTTAATTAGTTTAATGTAGTTTAGAATTCTCTTCAATTTTCAAAATAAATCCCTGGGTAGGCGGGGTATCAGTGAGCAGAAGGGGCAAAGTGTTGTCCGGCTGGGCGGGGGTATTAGTAAGCTCCGCCTTCTTTTTCACTCATTAAAGTAATGTTTTGGATAGAAGTCATGGAGCAAGGAAAAAAATCATATTGTCCAGTCGTTCACTCAGTGCAACAGCGAGACCCAGTGGTGTGTTTTTAACAGTCTTCACAGTGGAGCTGTACAGCACAGACGAATAAGGTAAATTGGGTTACAGTTACAGACCATTTGTAGGATGGACACATGGCTGATTTTTGTCTTGTGACAGGATGTTTATAGAAAGCCACTGGACATAACCTTTAAATGAGTCCTCAGAGAAATGGGGAATTGTGGGTTTGTAAGTCAAACTTTTATCCAAATGAAGCCTTTAAACCATCCAGATTATTGGGACTAAGGCCTGGTTTTGTCCTTTGGATCATATTGTTGGTCTCATACACCATGACACACAGACGTAGAAACATGGTGTGGGTGTCGTGCAGCCCCTTCCCTTCAGAAACCATCTCACACATGATCGTAACATGCTTTGTTGTCTGCCTGCATCATTAAAGTGACTCTTCTCTCTCCTTTCTGCAGTGCACGCTGTGGAAAGTAAGTCCATCTTTCTTTGCAGCTTTTTCATTTTACAGACATGCTTTGGCAAACTGGGCCTTGTTCTAGTACTATATACTAACTCTTTTACTCATACAGTGTATGGAAAAGTACTGCAACTTGATTTTTATTTTGCATGTGCAGGACTTACATGTGTTGAATTCAAGGGCAACCTATGAATGTTACTATTGATATAGATTTTTTTTTTTATTATTGTCACATATTTCCCATTTAGGAATCAGTTTACAATTCTAAGGATGTGGCTTATTGCATTTTTAGTTAAGACAGCTATTTCTATTTAATAATTTATGCTGTTATTCTTTTCATCCTTTTCATGCCTGTTTCCAAGAGATTTGATGTGTTATTTTCCTTAATCTGACAAAGTCTTACAAGGAAATGAGTCCTGTTGTGGACCATATCATTATGTCTGTCTGACTTGTAGTGCGACCTAAGCTTTCATCGGTTCATCTTTGTGAAAGCAGCCTAAGGACTATTTTTTTCCTGTGTGCAGGCTCAGTATGATTATACACTAAGCTTCATCTTGAGTAAGAACCTGATCAGTGCAGCTTATTTGTCCATGGGCTGTGATCAATCGAGAACTGATCAGTGACCTGCCTCTTTGTCTTTACTCAACATGTACTTGAAATATTTTGTGTAAATAATGTAATAATATGTTTGTTTTGCAGTACACGACTTGCAAAGTTTTGGCTTAGACAATGTAAGTAACACACCCCAACATGACAGATCTTTATTTTTCCTCCACATACCTCACATACTGTTAAGTGATTTTCTATGTTTTTTTTTGCTGAAAACAAAGTCTATGTATAGGTACCATTGGTAGTGCTATCTTTACAAAATTAAGGGAACACTAGTTTTCAACCAAACAGTTCCAAAACCTAATCACCTTTTATTTACCTTCAGTCTACAATGTGCTAGTGTTCCCCTCTTTCTTGCAGAACCAATAACAAATCCCAGTGACTAGTGTACAGATGAATAAGAGGAAAACTACACAGACTCAAACAACAGAACAGAAAATCATCACAACTATCCTTAAACAAAAATCTTAGTTTGAGTTGGCTGTCAGGAATATGTAATATATTGTGGAAATTTTAATTAAAACGGTCCATATTATCTACTTTCAGTTGGTCTGTCTTGTGACCGGCCGATCAATCACAGTTAAACAAATCATATGGACAAAAGTATTGGGACATAACTTCCAAATCTCATGCCTCAGGAGTTTCATCCATACCCATTGAATAACATTAAATACTGAGCACAAAATTTATCCTGTAAAATTTTGTGGAGATCCTTTTGTGAAAGCTGTCTTTTAAAGAAAGAAACATAATTATCTCAGTACTTTTATCCAGTGTCTGTGATTTGTCCTGAAAATAAACTTTTGGCTTTCTCTGCCCTGCAGATAAACATGACACATTTGGTAAAACACCTGTCATTTGGCAAGGATTACCCTGGCATCGTGAACCCTCTGGATGGGACAGATGTCACAGCACCACAAGGTCAGTGATGTAACAGCAATAGTTTGATCCACAGAAGTACAGCAGCACAATTGAATTTTTTTTTTTTTTTTTTTTTTTAAACGGGACACTTTTTGAAAAATATTACAGTTTCACCATGAAAACCGTTTCTGGGAATTTTCTGAGCACTGAAATCCCCATATGAGATCAGATCTCAGTAATGAAGAGAGGGAAAGCTAATTTAACAATTTGTCTCTCCCCAGGTAGGGGAAATTAAATAGAAAATAGAACACGTTAAACTGTTTGACAAATGTGAACTTTTATTGACAAAACTAGGCTGTAGGTTGAAGGAGCAGCATGGAGCAGACAGCATGCTGTGTGTAGTTATTGGAAAAGTCCCATAGCTGTGTGGTTCTTTTGTGTGGGGGGGGTGTTGGTTGGTCATCCTCAGCAGCGGATCCCCATCCCGATGGCCATGAAGGTGCCGAACGTGCCCCCGCTCTGCATCATTGTCTTCCCCACTCCTCCCATTAGCTCCCTGCCACGCATGCCAATTCTGCAGACACACAACAGCTCAGTTTTATTTCATATTACACCTGCAAGCTCACAGCATTATTATTAGCTGCAAACTAATGTCTTTAAGAAGGAAACTGAATCCTACAATCAAACTTCTCAATTCCTCCTGATTTTTTTAAAACCAACATTATATACGTAATTATGTGTGCACAGTTTTCTTTAGGCACCAAGGGAAACCCTAAACATTAGTGGCTTTTTCATAGGACATATGCACAAAACTTTGCCGATATTTACTAAATGTAAAAAAAAACAGAAGTGTGTAATGTCGGTTTTTCCATTAAACCACAAATGCGATGATTGATTTATTTATAATCGCGAAATGTCACGAGAAGTCATTCCATAAACATGGAAAGGAACATAAATGTCATTTTGATTTACAGATGTATTCATTATTGTTATATATTACTCCTATATCTGTACTAAATTAAAAAAGATTCGGTTTCCTGGTGTGTCCACACATACCGCACCATGTTTGTTTTAAAAATCTTCTTCTTCGCTTGTTGTAACATCAGTCTTTGACTTTTGTACTCAGAAGCAAGTTACACTAAGAATATATGGGTCAAAACTAAATATTAATACTAATTTAAAATTTTCTTGTGTAGTGAAGTTTTGTCTTAAGGCATATGAGACATAACTGATTTAAAAACACAACATCTAATACTAAAAAAGAGACACTAATCAGATTATCTATAGCATAAACCTATACTTGATTAGATTAAGGGCCAGTTTACATGAAAACACTCTGCGGTGAAAATGACAAAATATTTTGTCAGATGTGCCTTTTGTTTTGTCAGCAACAGTGTTTTTGGGAGTTGAAAATGCAAAAAAGTTAAACCAACTTTATACTACATTAATAAATAGGAAATCTCATCAATAAATAGGAGATTTCTCCCCCAAAATGCATGTGTAAATGTGGAATTAAAAGTGAGAACGCAATGGCATTTTTGCGTTTTCGGTTCAGATCGTTACCATCTGAACACAGCCTAAGAATCCATGTCTGAAAATGGTCTTCAGATGCTGCACTGAAATCTAGGAAGTGGTCATATTTTTTTAAAAGTTACCTGAGACAGGAGAAAGTGCCGAACATGGCTCCGGCAGCCATTCCTACTGCAAACCCCATCATGAAGCCCATCTTGACCCGGTCAAAACAGCTGGGCTGGGTCTGTCCGTATGGACCTACAGCCACGGGCATCTGGAGAGGACAGACATGTTAGAGATGAAGTAGGTGGATGTCTGTGTCAGTGTGATGTCCAGTATGAGCTGATGGCAAGAGGCAGAAAACTAAATCCTCCTCCAGTGTGGCTTTCCCCTTCACTTTGTTCCACCAATACTGTTGGTGAGGGCCAAGTGACATGTTTACTAGTGTATCTAATAACTCCATCATTAGATTACAACTACAGCAACAAAACAGAGCAGGGACTGTGAATAGTCACAGTACAAAGCTTCGAGTTAATTTAATGCGGATGCAAAAAGCTGATCCATTTTTGTAGTTGTAGTGTACAGCTTTATTCATAGTTGCCCTGAGGTTTTATTTCAATAAGTCTGAAGGTTCTGCTGGTAGCAAAGTAACAACTAAATTATATTGGAAGTACATAATACTATACCTAAACACACACACACACACAGAAGTCGGCATAGAGATCGTTTATTGGTTTAAATATTTAGAACACAGATTCAGCTCACCTCTTGCACAAATTTAAAGGCTTGTATGTTTTCCTGAACACAGTTTAACAGCCACAAATCGAAGGTGTGTGGGAAAATGACAAAACAACTTTATAAAACATCCAAAGCGACGACAACATACACCCCAACCCCGCCCTTAAATTTGATCCAAATTGTGTACACGTTTGTAAACCGAATGACAGAAGTATAAACCGGAGGGAGAGGTTATTATACCGCACCAGACGAGTACTGTCATTCGTTTTAGGGTATCCCGTAATCATTAAACTACCTTAAGTGGATCATACTGGTTTAAGCTAGGCTAGGCTAGGCTAACACCAACGAGCACACTTAAGGTCATGAGGACAGTCTGTTCTGTTCTGTTCTGCTGGACAAATAAGATATGACGGTTAACTTCCCACATCAGTTCAGTAACGACAGTCTCGTTCTGGTAAAATACTGGACCCTACATGCTTACTTCGTTTGTTGTGGTAGCTTAGCATGCTAACTAGCTGGCTGACGTCACCAGTGGCCTTGACAGATTAAACACAGCAAGTGTATTTAATGACAGGTATTTATGACAAAACATGCAACAAAATCCGTTTAAAGCGTGTCTTACCTTGCACTGTGTTTTAAAATGCTTGTTTTTTTCGGTTCCTAACAAGAGGTTGAGCGTATTTTTATTCGCTGCTGCGTGTAAATGTCTTTCTAGCAGATCCCCATAACCGGATAGAGGAAGGAGGAACAGCTAGAGGAGGTAGAAAAAAGAGGAGAAATGATCAGGTCGACAGAGCAAACAGCCCCCCCATATGGTGTATTCATGCACTACATCTGTTTTGTTTTTGTGTAGAACAGATTTCACTGGTCTACATTTTCTTTAGAAATTATTTGCCTCGTGCTCTTTAGCTGATATTTTCAGTGAATATGATAAAGTGTTATTACACATAGATTGGTTTATGTACATTTATACAATAGATTAAAAACTTGGTAAAGTATTCAGGGTATCTGCGGGGTCTTAAAAAGTCTTAAATTTGACTTGCTGAAACCTGCAGAGGCTCTGGTATTATTCTTTAGCCATTTTACTTGAAGACTATATATGTATATAT
>JAPQRQ010000022.1:9554153-9568190 GCA_037367365.1 Apogon talboti | reverse complement strand
AAACAGTCTCATGTAATATAAAAGAGAGTTCAGACAGGTTAATGTAATATAGAATATATGTAAAATTGCCATTACAACCAAAAAAAACAACAAAATATTTACGAACAAAAAAATTGCATTCAATCACACTTTTTTGGTGAATTTTTGGAATCAGATTCGGAAAGGACTGCTTTGGTCATAAATTGTGAATTATAATGCATTTGGTTGCCCTATAATGATTTCAGTCGAAGATAATGTGCTGTTTTTGTTTTAGTTTAAAATGTCATTGATTAAAAGGGCAACCAATTTATAATAATTTACAACTATAGGAAAACTTCTTAACCCTGTCACATTTAGCCTTTCTAAAATGCTCCCTATACATTTTCCGATTTGGGCTTTTCTTCTCCACTTTTGCATTTACTTACGCCATAGAAAGTTCTTGTCTCTGCTCCAGCTTACTCTTCTTACACTTCTCAAATATACCAATCTCCAATAACAGGCCATCAACGACACCCAGAGGGCTTCAACATACAATATTGAAGAATTCCATTAGTGCAGGATTGTTTGGGGGAACACTGAAGAGTGTTTGTGCATCAGGAAACAGACATGAACTATCATCATCTTAGAAAGGAAAGTCGAGGAGCAGAGAAAAGAGCGAGGAGGGGGGGAGATGGAGAGGCCGCAAGGGACAGGGTGAAGGAAACAAAGAGAAAATAGATCAAAATTGAATAAAACAGAATTCAATATAGCGCTACACGAGATCATCAGCATGCGTTGCTCTTGCTTCACATTTCCTAGTGTAAAGTGAGATGACTTCCTGTGAGAGTGTCAGCTGGGGAAATTCCAGCACAGCAGGAAACTCAACTCAATCTCTGTCTATCTGACTGGCACACAAAGATGCAAACACAGAGAAACATACTCGCATTTTATCTGTGCCCCCTAACAAGGTTGGTATTGCTGCATGGTTACTCTGTCTGTCTCAGTTTACGCTTTGGAGTGGTCTTAGAATGTTTTGACTGTTCTGTGCCCTCTCTTCTTTAGGCATACAGTTTCTTAGAGCAAAGAGATTTAAGGCTATGCAGACTACACATTTTTTGGTGGGTAGTAAACAAACTATGGTCTGTTTTTGGTCACTAATAGAGTTAACTTCTTTTTCACTAATAACTGTGTAATATGGTAGGAAATATGGCTGAGTAGAGTTGTCAACCTAAAATAATAGTCATATTTCCATGTAATTGTCAATCAAGTGCGAAGCTTTTTTACAATGGCAAGTTTACAGTAACTGGTTTGTAGCAGATGAACTGGGCTACATAGAGCTGTTTGAAGGTTTCAGGTAGAGGTTGACCGATATGGGTTTTTCTAAGGCTGGTGCCGATTTTTAAAAATTTGGTCTGCCAATAGGCGATATCGACAGCCCATTTTTAATTTTTTTTTTAAAGCATATTGACCGTAAAATACAATTGAAACACTCAGATAATTAAGATTTTTAAACAGCAATATAAATTAAATTATTAATACACATACACATAGTACTCTTTTACCATTTATTGAACATCAAGTGCTGCCCACACAGGTGCCTGATCAAATGTCTTATAACATTTTTACTACTGATCAAATATCGGCTTTCAAAAAAAAATTAAGGCTGATGGCCGATACTGAAAAAAATGTATATATCGGCCAGATATATCGGCCAGCCAATATATGGGTATACCTCTAGTTTCAGGCCCATGGAGTTAAGGGTTAAATATGTGTGGGAGTGAGGTGTTTTGAGGAGCTCCACAACACATTTTTCTACAAGTTTCTCATCTTCCTCCTCAAGAGGTTGTGGAGCTTGTCAATTTGTTCCAGCTTGGAGCTCTTCTGCCACTCCTCCTCACTGTCCTGCAGGGTCCTGGTTAGATCTTCAGTGGCTTGACTGAAGGAGGATTTCTCCCTCTGCGTCTGGACACTGCATTTCTGAAGGACCTGCTCAGTGTTTCTTAGAGCAGCCTTCAGCATGACCTTGTCTTCTCATTTTCTCCTCTTGTCAGGTGCCAAAGGTCAGATTGAATCAAGTCAGTTGAAACAATTCTGACTCCTTCAAAGACTTTGAGGAGGAGTGACTTCTCTTGTTTGTCATGTAAATGGTAAATGGACTGCACTTATATAGCGCTTTTCTGCACTGTAAAACGCTTTACATGGCCTCGCATTCACCCACTCACACACCAGTGGGCGGCTGCTGCCATGCGAATGCTCCCACTGGGAGCAATTTTAGGGTTCAGTGTCTTGCCCAAGGACACTTTGACATGTGGACAGTCGGAGCCAGGATTTGAACCGCCGACCCACTCTACCAACTGAGCCACAGCCGCCCTGTAGTGAGATTCAGCCACTCTAAAGCATGGATCTTTCCACTGCTCTTCAAGTTCAACCTGTTGGGGCGGTCTTAAGTTCCTCAAGTTGATTCAGGTGCTGTGACCTCTGCCACTTTTATGAGCTTTCATTCAGACGGCCGTCACTTATCCTCAGACTACTTTCAAGAACTTCAACCTTTCTGTTTCTTTCTCTGCTGCTGCTGCTGCTCAAGAAGACCCTGTCCTAACCCATGTTTAGTCTAGTTTAGATCTGCCACAAGTGTTTCCTTGTCTTGTGTGGTGTCTCTTGTCTGCTTGATGATGGTAGCCTGTTTTTTGTTTGCCTTCCAATTTTATCTCAGGTTTTTCTGCATGTTGACTTTTGATCATAGCAAGTCTGTCAGACGGTGGAGGACCGGATTCTCCATCTGGGGTCCCTCTAATCCCTTCTGAAGCTGTCTGGTTTGGCACTCGAAGTCCTCCCTGAGACTTCCATGTCATCAACACTGGGCACGGAGGGAGGGAAGTGTCTGTGGTCTCCTACTCCTGGAAGATTTGATTTTAACATGAAAAGAAACTAATGTTCTCAGACAAATGTAGTTGAGTAAAAACACTTGTGATCAGTAATTCATGTACAGAGGTTTGTTTCTATTGACACACAAGTTATTTTTCATTGCCATGGTCTGTGATTCATTGTGATAACCTTTCCAGAGCAGATGAAATGTACAGGGGCCAGAAGGTTAGTCTTAAAGATTTTCAAACATATGAAGTCTGATTTGTAAGGTTAAAAAAAAAAAAACACTTGATAAATGAAAACTTACATTCAGGTTACTGTTTTACAGGTAATGTACAGTAAGGTTACATATATTACAAGAATAAGCATGGATTTAATATTTTAAATGAATGACTCATTTTCTACATGACAGTTTTACAGTAAATAAAAAAGAATAAATATTCATTATTACCATATACATACATATCATATTAATACAAACATCAAAGATGCACTTAATATGTGATAAGATCCAACAGAAGATCTTTACTGTGTATATAGTGTAGTGTGTTCTGTATACTTATACTATATGATATTTCCTGGTCCAGTTTTGTCAGTTAAGGGAGGTATTTATGAGTAGATATATTCAGTGATGTGATCGATAAACTAATGGATATCATCAATACTTGACCAAATCAAACATATCACCTTGGACTGCTATGTATGCTTTTTTCCGTTGTTTATATAGGGGACCCTGTATAAACAATGACCTAATCATCTCAGAGAAAATTCCTTTGTCTCAAAAATCTCAAGAGGTTTTTTTTTTTAATTTATTTATTTTTAATCAAAATACAACCTCATTTTTCCTGTGTGGAATTTCTTTATTCTACCTTAAATTGACCCTAATATCTCATTGCAAAAACCACCACTAGAATACATCAAAAAAATCATTTTCATTTTTTTGTGAAACTGAGGAAGTTATTTTTTTTTTAAGACACTAAAGTACTTCATAGAGTCAGGGTGATGATGATTCTGTGTTTGCTACTCCAGTCGAACCCATTAATTTAACATATTCAGAATAACCATTATAGACGAAGGTCACAAGTCGTTACAGCTTTTGTATCACAAATCCCTGTTCACTAACAGAAGAGAGTATATTAGTGCAAAGAAAACCTACAGTACTATGCAAGAGGTGTCCTAAAAACTGGATTTCATATTTGTCTTAGCTAATCCCAACATTTCAGTGGTAAAGCGGGCTGAAAGATAGTACTTACAGAACTTATTCAAAAGCTTTCGGTGCAGTTATCTAACAAAATCAGCAATTAGCTGCAAAGAAGCAGAGACAATTCAGTGAATAAAGCAACCTAATTAACTTTCACCATGTGAATGTTTTCTCTGGAAAAACACTTTCGATAGAAGAGTGCACTCTTTCACTCTGTGTGTATGTGGTGTGGAGGTTGGTGTGTTGGTTGGTGTGTTTGCCCGTCTTCTATTTTCATTAGACACATAAGGACTCTCTGCTGTCCTCTGCCCAGCTGTGAAAGTAGCAGCTTAGAGCCTCCAGGTACATCGATGCACCGTTAATTCTGTGGCTTAATGTGTTTTTTCTGCACGTACACACACACCTACACATACACAAGTGCAGTCTCTTTATTCCTGTTAGTGAGTACTCGCATCACAAGATCCTGTAAAGGGCTTTCCATCAGTGTCTACCGTAAAGTGGACCTTTGTGTTTAGAGCTATAATAGTAACCAGAATGTTTTCCTCTGTGCATAGTCACATATGTTCAATGGTGGAGGAAGTATTCACATCTACTACTTCAATACAAGAAGCAAGGCATTCAACTTCAATACAAGAAGCAAGGCATTGATTTGTACAAACAAGATCCATGCATGAAAAAAAAAAAACATTAAAATGTTTCCAAACATTTTTAAATTGAGAGAAATTCATGTGTTTATTCTATGTAATGATCATTTTCATTTGTGGTATTTATTTCAATAGAAGAAATTGGATCTATGTTTATGTATATTAATATGTATATTAATATTCATGCTTTCTGCTTATTTTCATTGCAGTGGTAAGGAAAACATTAGCTCACAACATCTCTTACATTTTTTTATTTTACACTAGGCAATAAAATAACCCTTTTCATATTTTAGAACTGGAGGAAAAACATCTCATCTAAATCAGGGATAGAATCAGCATACTATGTTTAGATAAAATCAATTTATAGCAAAGTCATTGTTGATCTAGTGCTATTGTTTTCATTGAGAGACCCTCAGGGGCAAAGTTACATGTGTGTTTATGTAAAAGCATTAACTGCAAACTAGTTTTTGTGGAAAAAAAGTAGTTATTGAATTGTAGTTAAAGTACTCTATTTGCACCTTTGATTGGTAGATTCTCATTATGACACTATTTATACTGATGCATGAGCTGAGTGTTGGTGCTAATAAACTGATAAAAACATTTCCAGAATTTTCAGAAAAAGAATTGATTAGTCAGTCTAATCTGATAAAGTACACAAATCTAGTCGTTATTTTATTTTATTTTATTTTATTTTATTTTATTTTATTTTATTTTATTTTAGTTTAGTTTATTTTATTTTTCACTTCTTTCTCTTTTTATATATTACATATTTCCATGTATATTTGCACTGGAAGGAGTAGCTCTCCAATCTCGTTGTACACCAGTATAATGACAATAAAGGGCATTCTGATTCTCATTCTGATTCTGATTCTAATGTTTAATCAGACCACAGTCCTCTCTGTAATAGCATTCCCTTGTCAGATGTGTATTATCACTGATTAGATTGGTAAACAGAGATGCATAAAACATATTTTTTACAAATAAAAAATGTAGTTCAAAGTATCTACAATTTGGATCATAATAGTCAAAACTAAATTAAATGTGTTGAGGCCGTGATAATGTTCAGTAGCTAGACTGCATATGTAGTTCAGATATCTGTAATTATTACTGAAAATGAACATTTCAGATGCCCTTCCGAGGAGAATTATTTTTCTTTTTGCATGTATTGGGGTTTGATTTTCAGACATCAAGTATAATTTCTTAATCTGTTGTGTAAATGAAGAAGGATGTGTCTTCAGTGCTTAGAATCTTTTATTAATATCACCAGATGTCACTCATTTCTTAGTAAGATAGAACAAGTACATAAAGTTTGTTACTTAATGGATTTATTTTCAAGAAATGTATTTCACTAATATATTCAGATTCAGAAAACTTTATTTGTCCCCGGGGGGGAATTTAATATACCTGTAGAGATGCCACAATTAGCTGTTACAATGTCATTTTAATGTTTTTATGTTGGAGCCTTATATAAATTCACACACCAGTCTTTATTATTTTATTCATGTGTCTTTGCAGCTGTGTTTAGTTTGACAATTTTCCCTGTTTTCCTTTATAGCATCCATGATGTACCAATATTTTGTGAAAATTGTGCCCACCATCTATGTAAAAACTGATGGAGAGGTGAGTCCATGGTTTTATTATGTTCATGTCACATTATCAATCAACATTAAAATCTTTCAAATGTTATCAGGCCAATAGGTACTAGTGCAGAATTTTGTATGGTTTTCTCTTTCATATCAGTCCCGGGATGTTATATCAACAGCCTAAATAAATCTAAGTGTTGTTTTTGTTGTTGTTGCAGGTGGTAAAAACCAACCAGTTCTCAGTCACCAGACATGAAAAAGTGGCTAACGGGTTAATAGGAGACCAGGGGCTCCCGGGGGTCTTTGTTTTATATGAGCTGTCACCCATGATGGTTAAGTTCACAGAGAAACACAGGTAGGTTTAAAATCAGGTCAATGTGACACTCAAAGCACAGATAGCACAGAAAACACATTTCCTTCTAATTATTTACTCAATTAGCTACTGGATTGTATAAGACAAGTGTATGACAATAACACAAAGTAAATGCTATATGCCCAAATATCTAATTAAAAATGGATAGTTAAGGTTCTTGAATCTGATTGGGTTAACCTAAACATTTGAAGCCATGGCAAAAACTCTGGAAACAGAAACCAGTGACTCCATTACATCAGTATTATACTCTGCCATTCACAAAGTGTGATTTTGTTGTGAGTTTTGATTTACTTGGGAGCTTATTGCAGATATGTGGTGAAGAGAAATGAGCAAAGGGAGGAAGAAAAAAAAAAGGAGGCACAAATGAATGATGGAGAAACTGAAGAGCTGAAAAAAGCAAAACCAAACTGAGTGGTTTGTTTGGTGTTTTTAGACCTGGGGTGACAAATGTACAAAAGTTGGTTACGCCAAAATAGAGGCAGAGAAATCATGTCTGAGGGAATAGAAAAGAAAATCATCTGTCTTTCTGTCCTAGCAGATCATTTTAGTGGAGTTTTTCCACTGTTTAACTTTTAATGACCTCATCTCACTGTATCTCATGTTCTTTCACCAGTTTAGTTCACTAGTGTAGCTCTTATTATTTAGATTTTGTACCTTGGTTGAATGTGTCAGTAATGGGCTTTATATACTCAACTAATGTCATATCTGCCACGTTCACATTTTTTAACAAAAGGTACACAAATAAAAAAAAAATAAATAAATAAAAAAAAAATTATATATATATATATATATATATATATATATATATATGTGTGTGTGTGTGTGTGTATATGTGTGTATGTGGAATCTGAATGTTTGCTTTGTGCTTCTTCCTGCTAACAAATCCTTCCTCCGTCTCTATTTGCAGATCATTTACACACTTCTTAACAGGAGTTTGTGCCATTATCGGGGGTGTGTTTACAGGTCAGTAGCTCCACCTGTATGTGTTTGCTTCAGCCACAGACTGTACGTTATTAGTGGACAGATGCATCATGACACCACTCATGTTCTGAACTGCTGTGAAGCCCGTAGTTTGTGATTTGGCACATGGTTGACTTTTTGGAAGTGAAAGTGTCACTATTTGGACACATGGGGTGTAGGCAGAGGGATCAGTGCTGTCTTTGAGGTGAGTTAATGCTAGGTAGTAGCTGCAGGACTCTGAAAAACTAATCTTCATCAAGCACTCTGCAAAAGTCATTTTACAGTCTTGTTAGTGGAACCTATTAACCACAACTACAGTGGAGCTGTTTGTCAGAGGAAAAAAAGTGTTTTATTAAATGCACACAGGTTGAAAATCTATTTCAGCAGGTGAACAATCTGTCTTACAGACCTGTCAATCAAAGCTGGACATGGCAGACATCAAAGCTTGTATTTGACATGAAATCTGGTAAACAGAGAAACAAATTAAAAATGGACCTGATCACTTATTGGTTGGTCCTGGAAAATTGACTTATTTTTAGAGAGAAGTTCAAATTAAGTCTGTGGGGCTTTTTTGTGTTTACCCTAGTGGCCATCAGTGGTATTGCAACCATGGTTTTGGTCCTGGACCCTGGGCTTCACTGAGAGCCATGTAAACTTAAAACTCCTTTCTTTTCTCCTCGACTCCTGCAGTGGCTGGTCTGATCGACTCGCTCATCTACCATTCAGCTCGGGCCATCCAGAAGAAAATAGAGTTGGGGAAGGCTTCTTAACAGCGCCCTCCCCACCCTGCCACCGGCCCCCATTGGTGCAACACAGACCTAGACACAAACAGACAGAAGAACCTAGAGACAGACAGACCGAAGAACCGGAGTGGGAACAGAAGTTTGTTTTCTGTCTTTAAAAGCACCAGAGATGGACTTCTGTTTTGGATTTTACTGCTCCACTGAAAGTGGCTGCCAACCGGACGGGGACCACAGGAGAGGCTGTCTCATCCATTCAGATCCATCCGTCTGATTTCCTGTGGAGACTTTAAAGGAATACATCACCCAAGAATTTGTTTTCCTGTCAGGTACTCACCCCAGACCGAAGGAGGAACAATTTAAGTCATACAGCTCTGGAAAATGCTTTTACTATATATAGGTAAGGGTTTGAGGAAACAGAACATATTTGTTTATTGTATAAACTACTGACATCATTTCTCTTATATTCCAACTACAAATACTGTTATTTGTGCAGTTATGTATCAGAAATGACAGTTGTTTCGAAAGAACAAAGCATTCAGTGTTTTCAGTTTTCAAATAATGCAAAGAAAAACAAGTTGTGATTAATTTCGAAACAACATAATACTATTGTTTTAACTTATGAAGACCATACAACTCAGTATTTGATGGAATAATCCTGATGTTCATTAACGGCTGTCGCGGGTCTTGGCTTGGTCTTCCCTGGGGCTGAGCGATACAACAATCTCAAAATTGGGTTGCAATAAAATCTGAAATAACATTAACATAAATGCAAAACCAGTGATGCAGATTTGGACACATCTACTTGACAGAGATGGTGTCAAACAGAGGAAATAAATGTGACATCTGTGCCACAAAATGGCCACATCGGAGTACATGCTCTGTTTGGCCAGTCAGTTTAGGAAGGATACACGGCGACACCAAAATAATCTTGAAGTAAAAGGCGTGGTTCAATTCACATGCAAATGCATTGTTTCTGTTCTGCTGTATGAGTTAAAGACACACACAGGCAGTGGTGGGGGATGCGTTCAGGGCACCTTGTCAGCTCGGAAATATCTCTTGTTTTGAAAACGGCAAAACAAATGAAATGGCATTATGAAAAAAAAACGCTGTATTCAAGAACACCTTGTAAATTCAGCAATCTTATCTCAAATTGCTTATAATCTTTCAAACAGTTGAAAGCATGTGTTTTTCCCCTGAGAGGATGAAAACACTTTCCTGTCTTACTATTCTAAATTGTAGACGATAACCCTTCTTTCTGCGGCTTCCAGGCGTTAACGGGACACTCTTCAAACTGGCACCATTATCAAATTGTGATAAATATAAATATCCATTAATTCTGTGATCACGTTTTCTCCCCTATCACCCGGCTCTCTATGACTTTCACATTACTGCTGGAGCTAAAATACTTAGTGTGGCTTTGTTTGGCAGCTTGTGACCATACATGTTCCTCTGGGTGACATTCCAGAGGGTTTCAGTGGGGTTCTTGTCCCGAGCTATATTTCTGAACATACATTTATCAGAAGATAAGAAAAACAGGCCAAGTCTGTTGTGAGGTGTTATCAGTGAATTCCACATGCAGACCAATGCAGCCGTGAACTGGTCTCTTTATAAGTATCTACAGTATGATATATGTTTGTCCTCTCTGCTCTTCACCTGTTCACATGCTCCTCTTTAACTATGAACACACACTGTTGGATTTGGACTCATTTACTGCTGCCATTAATGTTCACAACAGCACCTGGTGTGGCGGAAAATAGTCCCCAGTTTGAGTAACAGATTACAGTCACTCGTTAAAATAGGATTTTCAAGTCTTCAGCAGAGAACAGTGGTCTCGCAGATTAATGAACGGGACTGTGTTGGTTTTGGTCTTTTCATGGTAATTGTTTATGGTAAAAAAAAACAAAAAACATTTATTGAGTATCACCAGACTTGTATAATTTGACTCCACATATATTTTTCACATCAATAACATTTTGTACAAAAAGCCATGTTAAAAAAAAAAGAAAAAAAAAGCTGGACCTGAAAGAGTTTCAAGATTAATTAGTTTTAGATGCTTTAATGTCATTGACAAAATGTCAGAAACATTTGATAAGAACTTTGATTCTTTATAAATGTGACAAATGGAGTCACTGAGTATTTGATATGAAACACTGGGTGGTGTGTTGCCTTTAAGACATCAAACCTACTTGAATCAGAATAATTGTATTTGTAAGTGGCTAATGACACTATGCAGAGAGAATGGTTTTTCTTTAAAGCCACTGTGTGTCAAGAAATTACTCAGAGGGCTGAACTTTTTCATAGACGACAGAATAATTCCATTCATTGACAGTCTGACAGGTTTTTGGGTGCACTAAAATAAGGTACAAAAATCTGGACAGCTGTGTTCACCTTATTCAGAGCTGTGCCATTTTCTGGCACCAAAGGATGACGTGAACTACAAAGCTCCTGATTGGCTGAACAGTAAAACACCACACCTGCCTTTATCAGTGAACCAATCAGAAATATGGGATGTATTGTTCCAATATCCCCAATATCCCAGTGTCCTTAGAAGGACACTTGAACACTGGAATTCTCCAAAAGACTTGCTTTTGGAAAATGTTTTTCAAGGATGCTTCTGTGTATCCTTGGTACCGTTTAAGCTCCCATCATCCTGTAGGTGAGTCATGTAAAAATATTACTAAATAAAAAAGAGCTGCCCGCTATCATGAATATACATGCAAAAAGAATTGTACGTTTAGGTGATCTTATAAACAAGGTCCCTGATGTGTTGACATTATATAGCACATTTCATACATAAAGACAGTTCATTGTAATCATACATAAGTAAATGGAACATCCAGAGTAGAACAGTAAAAAAAACACAGACATACTGAGAAACCAACACACAACACAGTCCTCTCTTATGGTGCTGCCAGTGTGAGCCAAGAGCATGAATTCTACCACACAAAGTACACAAAGTGGCTTTAAAGGATCTGGTTTAGGAGTGGAATAAATATAGAGTGCTGTGATTTAAGGAATGAGTATTTACACATTACAAATAGTGACACAGTCCTGCAGTGAAGGCAGTTAAACTCCTTTTATTATTGGACAGTTTTAGTGGAAAATATCAGGTGGAGATTTTTATTTCGTCCCAACTCTGCTGCTTTTCTTCATCTCCTGTGTGTTCATCATTTTAAAAATGGTCAATGGGAATGAAGAGTTCAGCTTTTTCTTTTCTTTCTTTTTTTTCTTCTTAAAACTGACCACACATTTTGGTAAAAGTTACGTCAGATTAATCTTTTTTTCTAACATTTTTCTGACAACCACAAACATGCGGCAGCAGTCTCTTCATTGGATTTTTCTCGTTTTGTTTTTGTATTCAGGACTGTAAATAATGTACAGACACATGAACAAATGCTAAACCATAAACAGCAGTTAATGCATAATACCACCAAATGCAGTATTTCATTGCACTGTGTCAATGATAAAGTCACTCATATTAGGTACATGTTTTTATGAGGGAAAAGGGTTTGATTTTTTTTTTTTTGTTTTTTGGGTTTTTTCCTTTTTTTGTTACGACTTTGTGGATTCGTATTGCATCTCATAATTTTTCTGTGGGAGTGGGTAAAGTTAAAGTGTCATTGCACAGCCAGCAGCCTCACATACACCTTTTAAAAAGTATTATTTTCATCTAAAAATGTGTAAATGACCAATTAATAGTCCTGACTTTATTCTTGACTCACATGTTGAGTCACCATATGACGCCCAGATGTTTCTACTAGTCTGATCCACTGTCCTTCTGTTTATTTTCAGCATGTTTGCAGTGTCAGACAGAAACACTCAATGTGGGCTGAAACAGGAATTAATTTGAAGGAAAACTGACACTGGTAGTTTTATATCTAGTCAGTTGTAGTTTGTGTTTTTTTTTTTTTTTTCCCAGCTGTTATAAGTGCAGTTTGTTGAGAAAATCCACCTGACGGAGATTGAAATATACTTTATATGAGTCAGATACACTCAACTACACCTTTTGTTTGTAACTGAAGTCATGTGCAGTGATGCATTTGCAAGAAAGGACCGTTAGAAAATCCAACATGCATTGTGTGTTTAAGGATAATAGGGACTCTGCTGCCAACAAAGTCTGTTATTCTTAAAGATTTTTTCGCATTGTGTTGCACATTATTGTGTGAAATGATTAGAGAGTCGAACCTCTTCCTGGCTCTGCTGCAGGCGTGTGTCTTAAAGATGACTTCCACATAGAATTGGATTTTTTTTCTTTTTTCCATAAAGTGAATAATGTTAAATGATAAAAACAAGGAAAATTTTTACAAAGGTATGTTTTTTTATTCATCCAGTAATCCAACAGCCAGAAATCTAAAAAATATCATAAACCAAAGCAATTTTCTCATTTTAGGTCGTACAGTCAAAAAAAAAATATCCTATTTCAGTGAAAAAACAAATGGATGCAGCTCTGTTGATTATGAATGTATCTGCCATGTTGCAGAAATATTCAGCAACAACACATTTATTATTATTAACCCTTCTTTGGTTATGTTCAGATGGTGACAACACATGCCACGTTTCAGATAAAGACAGTTAAAGAAAGGATGTTATCATTTATTGGTGTATAAATGTAATTTCAAGGAGACGAGGCTCTGTTCTCACATATGTGATATCACTACATTGTAATGGCAGGAAAACAGGTTCATTTAGTCAATAAAATCTGTACTTTCAGACATGTTTGAAATGAACACTCATGTACTGAATGTTACCGGCTGTAAAGAGACAGTTCAATGATCTGTTATTTGTTCTCTGTCTGGACTCATCACTCAGAGAATATTCAGACATGTGATTCTGTTGTTGCACCTTTTAGCATCTAAATCAGGGGCAGGGGTTGTGTGAGCGCATGTGTGTCTGTATGTGAGTTCTGATTGGTTGTGTGTATGAGTGTGAATGTGCGGACTGAGTGCGAGAGAGAAGTGTATTTATATTTTGATGATTGTCCTCAAACAGTTTTTAAAATGACAAAATAAATGTTGAATACACCAGCCTCCACTGTGTCAATGCTCACTTTTTGTCTGCAGAAAATGTACTGTCTCAATTTCAGATTTTCTTCATATCATAGAGAGACATAATAAGAAAACCTATCAAAGTGTCATTTTTTTCCATAACTATGAAATGTACATTATTAGGTGCTCGGGACTAGAGACTTGGATCCTCCACCAGGGGTTAGGGTTAGGGTTAGGGTCCCCCCCAGGTCCTCCAGCATAATTCAGCCCTTTGAACACACCAGTCTTGGGCCCGTGTCTCTACGACCTTCTGTTCCTGACCCTAACCCTATCTCTAGAACTGGAAGTCAGAACGACTCGTGGTTGGTGCCATTGGAAAGCTCGTGGTCACTTTAGTGGGTGTAGACCTTGGTTTCATCTCGATACGACGTTCCGTTCAGAGGTTATTCAAAAAAACCACATGAGCTGAGGGGCTCATCCCTTCATTTTGCTGTAACCCTAACCCTAACCCTAGCCCTACCCCTAGCCCTACCCCCAACCCTAACTCTAACCCTAACCCTAACCCTACCCCTAACCCTAACCTTAACCCTAACCCCAATCCTAACCCTAACCCTAACCCTATCCCCAACTCTAACTCTAACCCAAACCCTAACCTTAACCCTAACCCTCCCCCCCATTTTGCTGTAGCCCTACCCCTACCCCTAACCCTAACCCTACACCTAACC
>JAPQRQ010000022.1:9508045-9528225 GCA_037367365.1 Apogon talboti | reverse complement strand
ATATTAGAAAATAAATACATAAAACATATTTTTTCAGAATTTTGTCATAATTTCCGGTAGACTTTATAACATTTAAAAGTATACATACTACTTATAGCCTCTTTAAAACTGAAATTATAAATGGAGTTAAAGGATGATGGCGATTATTTGACTATATGGCTGGAGAGCCCTAAAACACGCAGTGCATCTCCACACCACACAACACACTTGCACAAACTTGTAAATAGAAAATTAGGAAACTATAGTAAACTACAGCTTGAGGGAAAAGATCCCTTGAAGGATGCTCACAGGACCTAACTCTGGAGTTTGAGCAGTGGCTGAAATGCAGCAACCTGAACCCGCTGAACCATGCAGTAATTATCCAATGGAAGGAATTCACCTATTTGCTAAGTTAAATCCAGGTAGTGACTCTTTTTTTGTATGACTTCATCCTCCCAAAACATACTTGAGTAGAGTAGCGAAGTATTATTACTTCGTTACAATACAACACTGCTTGAGACTCATCTGAAACATGCAATGAAACCAGAAAATTAAGTTTTCTGGAAAGTTAAATTGTTAAAAAAAAATGAGAAGTCTGCTATAAATCATATTACTCTTATTAATTATTATTACATTTTTCTCCCTTTCAGCTAATGTCTAATCATGAGGCTTGAGCATTTAGTTACCACACTGAAATCAAGAAATTATGGTCAGCCTTGATTTCACAGTGACCTGCATTGAGAGTTTCAGAGTTTTGATCACTTAAACTGGCTTCTGTAAGACCTGCTTGGGGTGACGGATGGATGTGAAACACTTTGGGAATCCCACAGTCAGCCAGTTAGTCAGAAATTAAACCAGTGAGTCACTCAGCCAGACAGGAGGTTTAGTATTCAGAGCTGAAACCAGGCCAGTCAGTCAGTCTGCCAGTCGGCCTGTAGGTGGCACATTAACCCACTTATTCACTTCCAGATCCTCTTGAGTCTGAGTGTGTGTGTGTGTGTGTGTTCACTGCTGCTATTACAGAATGTTCTTTTCTGTTGTGATGCTGTGATCCACCCCACATCAGCTGCTACACACAAAAAAGCCTTGTCCCAGAGATTTGCAATAGCAGACTTTTGCTTTTTTTTTTTTTTAAAGGATTTTGCTTTACCATTTCTAATTCCTCTCATTTTTTTAAAATGTGGAGTGAATTTACTACTTAAAAGAGTCAATAAGGGTGTAATGCTGCAGAATAGATGCAGAAAACTGTCCATAAATACCAATAAACAAAAAATAAGCTATTTATCTGTATGTATGAGCATGCAGGTGTAATGCAGCTAGTTTCTAAACAGACTTCTTGCATTTTCATAAGAAATATAATTAAACAAATGATGAATAAACCAAGAAATATTTTGATTAACTATGATTATGTTGTAGCCTACATAATACATTGATTATCCATCATATGACAACTGGATGGCCGTGCCCTTGTTAAATCTACTGAATTATGCATTAAACCGGGCTGTGCATTCATCTAAAAATCACATGGACTGTGTATGATAATGTTTATGGACGGTATGAAGAACGGAGGCTCCTGTTACAAGATTTCTTGGGAGTGCTGCTGAGAACTCACGTGAGCAGAGGCTATCTCGCCCCCTGATTGGTTGAGAAGCGTGCACGTGTACCGGCGAATCCGTCCATTATGTAACGTGCTGCGCATAGGAGGAACAACATGGGGCGGAGGAGAATAGAGGGCTGTTGCAGTGTGAGCGGGGATGTTTAAAGTTCATTCATATCAATGCAGCATGTCATCCACCTCCACCCAGTGCGCATTTAAATATTTAAATTGAGTCTAAATCCACGTTGAAAGTCCCTCAATTCTTTAAAAGTTAGTGTCATTATAATGTGTAAGACCAGAAATATGTAGATGATGCACCTGTGTGCCTTTTCTGCATGTTTGTGGTAGAAATGTCATTAATTCAGTTTCCAGGTTATTCTGCAGTGTTTTTAATAATGTTATATATTTTCATATAAAATCTACATCTCTTCAGTTCAGCATTTAAAAGAAAAGAAAATGAGCAAATTAATAAAGTGCAGTTTAATTGGACCTATGTACGTATATAAAGACAATCTGTAGTAGTACTAGTGGTAACAGGAGAAGGAGGTGGGCGTAAATATATGGTGAAACACCCTGGCAAGAGTTGGAATTCGAGTACAGCGTGGCTCTGGGAGCATTTGATCTTGTCTGTCTCTGTCAGTGTCCTACACTTAAAGGTAGAGGTGAAGTGTGCACTCACGGAGCTGCAGCATGCCATTAAAATACCAATCTGGCATACTGTACCCACAACATTCCCTAGTAATGACTGACAAAGTTTAGTTTCTGCCGCCATGACTCAGAAACGCATCCGATTAAACCGACCCTAAAGGCACCACGAATGCGGCACTTCTACTCATTGCAAACATAAATTTAGATACGCTTAGGGGTTGTCGTCATTCTTCGGGGGCTCGGAGAAACATTTTGGAGTGAGACAGGTAGACAGACGAGTAGCTAGACACCCGGCTTCTCCGCACAATCCACGTGTGTTCGTCCCAACTTTTACCCGCCACCATTTTCCTGGAATCCTATCATGTATGGTATCATTCCGCGGCCGAGACTACATAGATCCGAACTTCACGGTGAAAATACTCCCGGTTGCGGTCGCCACCGGCTGTTCCGCTTGAACTCGATCGAGACGTGGACTGACAGCCGGTATGTTCGGACGCCGTTAACGATACTTTGTCGGTTTTAAAGTTTTGGCGCGATTTTGGCTGGTGCGGAGGGACACTGGCGAGACGTCGGTATATAACGCACGCGGCCCCAGTCGGCCACACCTACTCTTGCTGGTAGTAGTGGAGAAGGAGAGACCGGACCGTACCGCACCGCACCATGCTGCCCTGCTCGAACTTAAATTACACACGCAGAAAATTTGTCTCTAAGAGGCTTTTGTAGCTCGTTCTCTCTTTGTGTGGAGTTTGATCGGATATTGGATATCTCTGACTTGTCGTGACATTTCCCCGCACATCTTCATTTGTTTTTCTTGCATAAGGACAGTTGAAGGTAAGTGAACCAGCTGGGTGCCGGCGCAGACGGGGAACCAAATGTTCCAAAACAGATGGAGCCTTTAAATAGTGTTTTCGTGTATCCGTTTCACACAGTTTATGCTTTGAGTCTCGTTAAGATGTTAAATGAAGTGTTTCAGAGTGGTTTTCACGTGGAGAGCCGGCGTCGGTCTCATCCACGCGTGGTTTAAATGACCCTGGGAGTACGTTCACCTTTGGAGCATTGACGGACTTTGAGTCTCGGTGACTGGGGCCGGGGTCTGCCTGCATGTGGCGTTTTCAGAGCATTTATAGAAAACCAGATTTTGTCATTTGACTTTGAAGTCCGCGTGTGTAAGTCTGAAGTCTATACCGATGAACGAACATTTCCCCGAGATTAATTTTAAACCCATGTGCAGTTTTTTTCGGTGCCGGCATTAGCCCGGTTGCAGCCAAAGCCTTGCATTCACATGCATCAACAGTCTGCCAGTGTTAGCAGTGTGTCGGATCCCACGAAAACCCCCTTTAACGACCCGTGTTTACGGTCTTGTCACGGCTCAGACTGGTTTGTATGTAGGTTTTTGGCTCAGGTTTCCCAGACTGATGGTAAAGAAAGGCAGCCTTTAAGTCCAGAACAGTGTCTGCACCGCACACACTGCTGCTTTGTTCTCCAACAGAGGCTGCTCTACACACATACCATCAGAGCCCATGGAGGTCTGGAGTCAAATGGACCATGGATGCCCTCTGCTCAGCTTCTAACTTAAGACTGATTTTATTTTTGTTCTTTTGGAGCCTCGTCTGAGCAGCTGTAAATTAAATGGAAGGTTTTCTGCATGATCTGACTGGTTTATGTCTTTAACTGTAAAATCACACTGATTGATTGAACCCAGGCTTTGTATAAGTAAAGTGGTTTTTGTTCACTGAAAGAAAAGAAGTTGTGAAAGTGCTTTGTCTAATGTTGGGTCATCATGTGTTAAACAGCAGCAGAGGTTTTAGGTGTTGAGTAACAAAGAGGAGAGAGGGGGGAAAGTAACATAGAAACCATCCCTGCTTTTGATGCTATGTTTTTCATGTCGGCAGGCAGCCGGTCTGTTGTGTGTTTTTATTAAGTTTCTCTGAAGGAAAAATGCAGGTCGTGGAAAGGGGTGTTGAGTTTCTGGCTGAGTCCTCCCCAGCTGTTTCTATGATGTCATGGGAGGGGGTGTGGTGTCTTTGGGGTAATTTACGGACCTCTGGTGGAGCAGTAGGCGGGGCCACAGTGATGTAAACACAGATAAAAGGTGACACACTGCTGGTTGGGGCTCAGTCTACAGAAACCGGCTGAGACTTTCACTACACGTGGTGGTGCTGCTGCTGATGGGATTTACGCTGTGACTTGATGCTGCTTTAAATACACTACGGACTCAGCTTGTCTGGATTTAAGCTTTATATTCTTCAATACCTCTCTGATTTAAGTTATTTTTCTTCTGGTTTTTCATCTCAGATTCTACAAGCAAACATGTTGCAGAGCTTCGCTCAGTCACAGGACTGGCTTTACTCTGAGCCGCTGCTCTTTGATGATGAATTCTGTCAGAGTTTGATGAAGGACCTCCAGTCGCTGCCAACTCCTCCTCAGTCTCCTCCAATGAAGGCAGGGTTGGGCAGCAGCAAACCGCTGTCCAAGGAAGACCAGCTCAGTTACGTTTCGGACATCCTGCTGGAGGACCACGATATGCAGCTCAACTGGAACTGCGACTTCTTCCACTCAGATGGAGCAGAGAAAGAGGGCAATGGGGGGCAGCCCTGCTCCCCGCTGGAGGAGAGCGGCGAGGACTGCCTGTGGAGGGTGCTGGCTGACAAGACCCTGGAGGAGAGACTGGTCTCGTCCATGCTCAGCTCCAGCCCGCTGTTGTCTGACATTGACACCAGCATCTTTGAGGAGATCGCCGGGTCCACACTGGATTGCCAGAACCTGATGGACACACAGGAACCCAGCGAAGCCACATCAGACTACGGTTCAACTGGAGGTGAACTGTCCACTTACTCGTCCAGTGACTCTGGTGAGTTCAAACCCCGTCTCCGTCAACTTTTACTTTGAATGTTCACTGAAGTTTAGATTGTCAAGTGCTTTTAGATGTTTTTTTGATAGTTAGAGATTTATTGGTATCTGACTTTAATCAACCGCTACCCTGTTATTGCGAAGCTTATCAGCACAAACTCTCCTCGCCCTCAATGGTATTTCATTGATGATTCACTGTTAACGTTTAGTGGCACTATGCCCAAACAGTTTGTTTTACACTCGGCTTATCAGGAGCGCAGCCGCCCTCCTGTGAACCGCCAAAGCTTTATGACTGGAAGCCATGTGGGCGGGTTTTGAGCTGCTGACTGACACGAGCAGAGCGGCTTTAAGAGGGATAATTGACTCTTAGGGTGTGTGTTTGTGTATCTCTTTATGTGTGTGAATGACTCATGTGTTCAGATCCATTAGCCCGTAATGAGTCATTTAGCTGACTCCAGCCCTGGGGCAGCTAACTGTAAACTAGACAGGAAGTGGAAAACCAATTCATGCTTTGCCTGCTGCCGAAATATAACAGGGGTTTAAGGTTTTGCATGTTTTGTAAGTATTTGACTTAATTTGAATATATTATAGCTTCTCGGTCTCCGTTTGGACGTAAAACACTTTAAAGCTCTCAAGTGAACAATTCAGCTGTAACTACTGTTTATACACTGAACTGTTGCTGTAATCTAAAGTGTCTTCACTTGTTTACAGAGCTGTAGTTTGCAAACAGTTGTAAGCTTCTGTACCTTGATGTCTGTGTGGCCACATGACATGTTGTGTACAGTGTCCACACTTGTGTTTACGCTGTAACTCCTTCACAGTGCATCCACAGGGTCTCTAACCATTTCTTTCCCTCTCTTAAACAGAAGAGGAGATCGACGTGGTAACGGTGGTGCGCTGCCCCTCCAGCCCCTCCCCCCGGCCCTCACTGTCTGACCTGTCAGCCCGTCAAAAGAAGCAGCAGCAGCAGCAGCAGCAGGAGGAGGAGGAGGAGCAGCAGCGCACTCTTCAGCGCCATCACTTTGAGATCCAGCTGCAGCACAACTATGCCGCGCCCTGCCCCGCCTCACCCCCACCCTCGTCTGCTTCCTCCACCTCCTCATCGTCATCCAACAAGCGGTCAAGGGGCAGTGATGGCTTCTCCCGCTTCCATCACTCGTCTCGCAGCTTGTCGTCGTCGTCCTCACGATACAGCCAACACTCGTCCCGGAACTCGACAGAGATGGAGGATGAGGAGGAACGGCGGCGGACGCACAACGTAATGGAGCGGCAACGTCGCAACGAGCTGAAGAACTGCTTCATGCGCCTGCGAGACAATGTGCCCGAGCTGTCGCATAATGACAAGGCCTCAAAAGTCGTGATCCTGAAGAAGGCTAGGGACTGCATCTACAGCCTGGAAGAGGATGGACACAGACTTCAAGCCAAGAGAGACAAACTCAGAGCGAGACAGGAGGAGCTAAAAGCCCGGCTAGCTCAGCTCCGCAGCTAATGGGCAAGACGAGTGCGCTGCAGCTTCAGGTGTTTGGGGGGGGGGGGGCAAGGGAAGACACTTTGTACAAAGACAGAGGGATGGGCAGGGTTTGAAGATGGTGTGTCATGCTGAAAACAGCGCACAAAGTAGACATTTCAAAGACTATTTGGTAACTGCAGGTCAACTGTCACACAACTGCATCTGTTGCCATGGACACACACACACACACACACACACACACACTCACACTCATTGCCTCAGTTGATCATTCTCATGCCTTGACTGCTGACTGTTGTAGAGCGTGGGATGCTGGTTTTTAAGGGACAGAAAAAGGAGGAAGCTTTTTGTTTTTCTTTTGGCTGAATGCACACAAGACGATGATGGGTAACTGGAAACCGGCAGCTCAGTAGTCACATGAAACTTGAATAATGTGTATTCAGGATGTCTTTGAGCCATACTAACCAACCAGTGATCCCTCCACTCCAAAGGGATTTGATCACCCTTGACTCGGAACTGGCCCAGTCCTCACGTAGTTTAGTCCCAGTTCTGATGTAATCAAATATAATCAGGATGAGGTTGTTCAGTGTGCGTTCTGGCCTCAGGCACACCCTTGGGCCCAACACCATTCTGTTATCAGCTAACATGTGTAAATGACAATACTGTAGCGACCAGGTTTAATACTGTACAGTTAACAAGGCTCGGCTCCTCAGGTCACCACCAGCTCACTCGCCTCAGAGTATGCATGTGTGTCTAAAACGCTTTTATCTTTGATAATAAATGTCAAACCCAAATGGAGCCATATTAAACAGCATTCAGGGTTGGAGGAAACTGAACTGGAAGGTGAACTGGGCCACCAGCCGAGCCGCCGTAGCAAATTAGCCAAAGTCTCTCTACGCTCACACAATGCCGTCGAGGCTATGAAAAACCTCTGGATATCAGTAAAACCTCTCTGTCTGACCGTGTTAAGGGTTCTGATTGGAGGAGGCTGCAACCAGCAGCAGTACTGTGACCTTTAGTTCTGTCACTCAGTGATGACTGCTGTGTTTTGTGTAAAACTGTATCATCAGATCATTACTCCTGTGGACATACACATTCATCGGTGGCTGTCAAAAAGTCAAGACCGAGACGGAAATGAATACAAAATTGCCATTGGTGTCTGTGAAACATTAAATAATGGAACTTGATGAGTAAGAAGAGCAATTGAGAACAATATTAAGTTTTCTGAGGTAGAAAAGCAGATAAATTTGCTCTGGACACAACTTTTTGCAGGATACATCCAAGTTAAATTATTCATTGACATAAATTTGAGCCACTGACTAACATTCCCCTGTTTTTTCAAAGCTGAACAGCCTTCATGTGTGTTTATTTGTGGCAAGTTTTATAAAGGCTATAATTCCTCACAAGGGGCATCCAATGGCTTCAAGTAAAGTTCTGTAGGACCGTAAAAACAGGCTGCGTGTGTTCAGGAGTAGCCTGTTTGATGCCTGTTGGGGTGTTCTTGGACCTTGCAGGTGACTTTGGGCTGGATCTGAAGTTTGAAATATCAGTGGGGTTTGATGTTGAATTGAATGCCATTTTTAATCTAATTGTTGTTATCCAATACTGTTCACCATTAATGTGCTGTTTATATTGAAATGCACAAGTGGCAACCGTTATTTGTGGCTGATGTCTTAAATGCAACCTGTTTTGTATAAGATGCGTTCTTCCTCCTTCAGGCTGATGTACTTGAACAGACCCTGGTTTTGTAGGAATTGAGGTTTTTTGTTTATTTGTTTTGTTTTTTTTAACGGTATAAAAACCTGTTCTGCCTTGAAATCTGTTCAGGACTCCTTTCCTTAACTGTTCGACCGCCGTCTGGGTAAAACTTCATGTTACTCTACTTTTTTCAGGGAAGCACCAATTTGTGTGTGTATTTCTTTTCTTTCCAACACCTCACCTTTTTATTTTCCTCTCATAAAACAAATTACAGCCTTTTTCAGTAAAGACTTGTGGTTTGAACCAGGCGGCAGGAATGACATGTAATTTGTTTCTTCCCATGATGAAACCTACCTCCACCTGGCTGCAGTCTGGCCTGTAATGTTTTTCTTTTTTTGGGTTTAATATTGTACAGTTTTTTTTAATGTAAATATTTTTGTTATTTGTATCATAAATTATTTTAGTCATTTTTTTTCCTTTATTTGAGTTTAAGGATTCTGAATATTGCCAAGCAGCACCTTTTTTTTTTTTTTTTTTTTTTTAAATGTAATTAAAAAAAATTATTGTGAGCTGGGAATTGTGTCCAGTTTAATTACAAATATACACAATGCATGACTTGAATATGCAAACAATGGGGACATATGAGAAAGTACAGCAAGTATAAGTGACGCAGCAAAAAAAAAACAAACTTATTTTTTATAAATGTTCATGGAAACAAGTGTAAGTCAAATAATGAGAACTGAGCATTTTTTGAAAAGTTTTGGGGTTTTTTTATGTCAGAAGTACAGGCTAGTGGACAATAGTTAAGTTTAATACAACTCCCATGGTGCATTTCATCAGAAAATATCCTATCACAAAGTTTAAAGATGAAACGGGGTGAAACTCTTCAGTTCTAGTGAATAACTGGTGACATGCTTTTAAAGAAGATTTAAGGAAATGTCTCTGAATGCCCTTTATTGCAGTTTTCTTCAACCATGCCAAAGCAGAGGCAGAAACAATATTTTCATTATTTAGCATCACAGTTGTCTGTAATCCCTGGGGTAAGGGGAAGAGGAGAAACGGCAATGAAACAACTAGGAGTATTTGGGAACATATGTGTACCTGTCTACCGTGTTCTACTGGGGTTATATCATAATGTGTTATTAGTGAGAAACAGACTGGGTAGATTGAATACAAGCGTCCCAGAAAACATGATCAACATATGCAGACTTCTAGGAACTTGAGGAACCAGGGGCTTAAGCACAATGTGGGACTTGAATTTGTTCAAAGAAAAAAACAACACTGAAAGCTCGACAGCTGATCAGTGTCGGAGGTCATCACAGTAACATTCAGTAGGTAAAAGTAGTCATGCTTCATTCTGTTGCTGTGATACATCACCACCATATTGGATAACGACTGGCCCTTTAAACAGTGTGGGAGCTACAGTTTTCCTATGTTTACGTTTCAGAACCAATTTCAAGAGTTTTACTTTGAGGTTTAGGATATATGTGAAGTCAGAGAAATCCCGTTAAAACTTTTTTTTACCCTATGTAGATCATTAACCCGAGTACAAAAAAACTTATTTAAATTGGTTTGGAATGTAACTTCTAATGATTTATATTCAGAAAAAATGCAGCTTCCCCACTTTCTTCTATGTTTCTATAGCCAGTCTTGACCACTCCAATATGACGTTGATATATAAATCAAGGGCTACGTATAGATTTTCATGAAGGAAACTGTCCTATTTAGCCACACAATCTGAATCAGGTTTATTTGTCATTTCCATAGTATAGACTCACATACATGAGAGCAAAAAATCAAAGTTAATGGAGCCCTCTCCAAATCATTCAAGCTAGAGGAAGTAAACAAGGGTGTCCGACAAGTCCATTATCGTTTGCTATTTTTATTGAGGTGCTAATTCAAGGCATCATTCAAAATAACAATATTACTGGAATAAAAATATATGGCCAAGAACATAAGATTGCACTTTTTGCAGATGATCTTTTAATTTATTTGACGAATCCAGACAAATCTTCTTTTACTCTTCTATCTTACTTGGAGAAATTCAGCTCAGTTTCTGGCTATAAGCTTAATATCTCTAAAACACAACTACTTCATTTTAATTACAAACCTAGTCAGGATCTAACTTCTAACATTCAGCTAAACTGGGGATCGGAATATATAAAATATCTTGGAGTCAACATACCAAAAGACTTATCCAAATTATGTCAGGTAAACTTTAAACCGTTGTGTAAAAATATCAGTAATGACATTAGAAGATGGGATTTGATACCAATGTTAAGTTTTGAGTCAGGTGTTGATACAGTTGAAATGAATATTCTACCCAGGTTGCTGTACTCGTTACAAACCCTTCCAATTGTAACTAGAAAAGCACTCGGAGAGCGCAGACCTCCGCCAAGGCAGCTCAGTTCCTGCTGTAACATATAATACCCTTGAAGTGGGTTACCTAGCAACAGGTAAACAATAGAGCCACGTTGACATGGTGTCAAATGTCACGTGCAGAAACAGACATGCCAGCTGAGAGGTTATTCAACTGAAAATGCCATATAAAAAAATCCTGGATCACCCCCAAAATCTAATCACTTGTTCCTTGTCCCATTTCGGACATTTCCTGAAAATTTCATTAAAATCCGTCCATAACTTTTTTGCGTTATGCTGCTAACACACAGACAGACAGACAGACAGATAGACGGACGGACAGACAGACAGACAAACCCTGGTGAATACATAACTTCCTTGGCGGAGGTAATAACCGATAAACTATTCCATGTGTGGGATCATTTCTAAATTTATTTGGCAGGACAAAAGACCGAGAATAAGACTTAAAACCCTTTAGTTAGCAAAACATAAAGGGGGTCCTGCCCTGCTTTGTTTGAAGGAATAATATACTGCAGCTCAGTTTAGAACTTTAGTATGCTGGTGTAACACTGATTATCAGGCTAGATGGATAGAAATTGAAATAAGTGCCTCCGGTGAGTGTCTTATCCAAGCAAGCCTTGGTGACAAAAGACTCATTAAGAAACAGATGAAGCTGGATAACCAGTGGATTAATCTGCCTTTGAAACTTTGGTTACGTTTTATCAAAAAACAACATTGGGATGAAGAAATCAAAGTACTTAGATGGGCCCCCTATGACCTTGATTTTCTGCCTAATAAATTAGATGCTAGATATAAATGTTGACCAGACCAAGGCCTGGCCTCATATTGTACATATATTCACAAGGGGACAATGAGAGACGTCCAATCAATGACAGGGTTATTCCAGCTAAAGGACAATGACGTTTTTAGATTTCTACAAATTCGTCCTCACATACAGAGCTTATATATTTTCGACCTGCCCATAATACTAAAGATTTTAACCAAGGTGTATGAAGCTGATTCTGGCCTGAAATTAATCTGGAGGTTATATAAAGGTCAGAAATACAAATACAGATTATATTAAGTATAGTTGGGAAATAGAGGCAAGTACAGGATATCAGGTGAGGTATGGTTGAGGTATGTGCTCTTCAGTGGAGGATCACCAGCTCAAATTCTTGGAGGTGTTTCGGCTGGAAGAGTCTTTGTCGGTTCTTTATTACTCCAACACAAAGTGTACATTATTCAGGCTCTTCCAGCTGTTGGAGAAACTGGAACTCAGGCAGTAAAGCATTTCCATCTGTTTTGGTCATGCCCTCAGATGACAAACTTTTGGATTGTAATTCATTCAGATATTAGGAAAAATCTTAAGGGTGCTGACAATTTTCAACTTGCTCTTTGGTTGTATTTACTCATTGGACACAAGTAAGGACACTAAATGTTTGTTTAGAATGTTGAGCTTAGCTGCGCGGAAAGTTATGACCAAAAAAATGGTTAAATGTCAATGCCCCAACACTGGAAGACTGGCATCATACTGTTTACACGAGTTATGTGATGGAGCGAATCACATTTTACAACAGAGTCCAAAATAATAGATTTGATCAAATATGGGAGAAATAGAGGACATATATCTTATTAAGATGATCAGACCTTGTCTCCATTTTTTAAAAATATATATTCTCTATTTTTCTATGAAACTGTATATCCCTGTATATTGCTATTGTAGGTGATTTGATTGTGCACACCCCTCTTTAAGTGTTCTTGTTCTTTTACTTTTTCTGTACCAAACCTTCTTGAAAACCAAAAAAATAAAAAATAAATAAAAATATCGCTCTCCAAATATGAGGCGAAAACACATTTAATATATTGAAAACACAAACAAATAAAATAAATAAATAACTATTACAAAACACAATACAGAATATGGAAAACTAAACTAAAAACAAAAAAGAGCAGCTTGACATAAACATCCTGGTGCATTTATGTGTAAAATGTATGCGTTTCTATTTTTTGGAGAAAGTTCAGATTTCAGATGGCTTTAATAAAAAAAATCTATTGTGGTTTTTGCCTGGATGCTCTTGAATATGAAGAGGTAATAGAAGACAATGTTAGAAAAGTGTGGGGGAATATGTCGGACCATCTAAGAGGCATCAGCGATGGACCAGTGGCTGAGCTCAGTGGCTCATCTCTGTGGTCATATAACGTATTCTTCAATTAGAGCTCCATTAGTTTTACTAGTTGTACGTTTTCATGCATTCCTGCCATTCAGGCCTGCAATACAGCCCATAATAATAACATCTTACAACTCGAGACTACTATTAAGTCTAAAACTGAATTGATGATGTGATTTGAAACATCTGATGTCACAGCAGGGGACTGTAATCATGATTTGGTACAAAGGCAACATCCATTAGCAAGGATGGAACTTTGATCACCAATTTGGCCCCAAATTCATTCATGCAAAGGTGTAAAAATAATATTCAACTGGCTATTACAGCCTATATTTCTGTGGGTAATGGACATAAGCCTAAACTGAGGAGCTATTGTATCTGATTGGTCAGACGCCATGGCAATGTCATTTATCTAGTGCTAGAGCTGTATGGGCTTAGGATCACTGTGGCAAACCTTCACCAAACATTACACTGTGTATTTGCATTCACAAACGCCAAATAAGAAGCAAGCCTCATATTGATGGTCTTCAGAAACATCATTAATTTCTTCAACAATTACACAAACTAGCACTAACCTTAAGGATCGGACATAATTGTTTTTCTGCATTCAGTCAGTATTTTTACCAAAATGTTAATTATGGTAAAAAGACACAGCTATTGTCAGGCTTTAGAGCTGTTTGTTTTTTTTATTAAAAACAAAGATATCATTCAGTTTGTAGGATGAATTCATTGCAGATGTTAAGCTTTCCACTGGTAATAACAAGACACGTAAAATCACCCGAGTGATCTTTTAACTTCAGGTTTTTTCTTGCGACATCGGAGTAACACACACACACACATACACAAATGCATACACACACCTGTCAGCCTTGCGGCCTCTCCCATGCGTAGAGATATGGGAATGTTGTCTCAGGGCAAAGTGTGAGGCTGCAGCAAGTAGATGTGTTGTGCAACCCGGAGCTCAGTCCATGTGTCCTGGTGTGCATGTGCAGCAGGTGGACATGTGCCAGACAGGTGTGTTTCTGTGTTATCTCTGTACCTGTGTGTACACTGCAGCGTGGGTGTTTCATTTGAATTCCTGTTTCTGTTATTTGTCGTATTTCAGGTCAGTTTGTCCTTTAAAGCGGCCTCTTAGTCACAAAAAGTACAAAAATGATTTGTTACTTACAACTCATTAACACAAAAATGCTTGTAGTGCAGGTTTGTATAACTATGGAAGACCTGACTACTTGTTAGTGATATAAATATTCACATTTTGTTTAACAAAATCAACTTTAATCATGTCTTTAGGTTGCACTTAAAGAAAAAGTGGAGTGAGTCTGAAAGAGCTGGAAAAATTATTTAAAACATATTAATTATAATGTAAAATAAGCTGGAACAGTATGAGCCTTAACAGTACAATGTTCAATATGGTGATCATGATATAACTTTCTCTGCAATAAACAAATGACTTCATCTCATTATCAAATGGCTGATATGTCTAAAAAAAAATCTAATTAATGACTTTGCCATGTTTATTGCACATGTTCAGAGTGCAACTAAAATATATTTTTATCACACAGCACTAATATGTAATAACAATCAGATTTAACATAAAATAGAAGAAATAATGGAAATAATTTGAGAAAAGATGAAGAAAAAAGGTAGAGTTATCTTTCAGTAGAAAATTACTGGCAGCATAATTTTCTAATTTTGTTCAGAATTTCATTTTTTAATGACACGAGTAAATGACATTAGTGCATGTGCATGTTGTTATGTAGGTCAAGGTGATGGCAGATAATGTCTGATAGGTTCACCTGTCATAAAAGGCCCTCTCATCACTGAATGATCAGTGAGATTAGGTTTGTTGTTTTATGGAAGCGGAAAGGGAGAGGCCTTGACACAAAACACACAGTCACTTTTCACATTCACAAAAGTATGTAGTTAGTGGGTGGATGCAAGAAGGTGGAGTTTATCCGTGTTATGGTCTTTCATCTCTTATCATTTTGTGGTGCTTAATAACGGCATGGCACAGGTTTATATTAGGGCTGTAGTAAATATTCCACCTACATATCAGTGAAAAAGCCCATAAAACTACCAAAACTATCACTGAACTGATCCTACAAACTATTTACAATGTAATGTCTGTTTGTCCTCTGTATTACAACAATAAATAAATAAATGAATAAATAAATAAATAAATAAAATAAAATAAGTTAATGGATCAAGTAGATGTGGTCCATTTCCATGACCCATAGACTGTATATAAATAGTGGATAATGCCTCCATGGTACCACCCTTTGATTTGAAGCCTTGTGTTTGGCCTAAAATGGTGCAGCATACAATGCGTCAAAGATACATCATGTTGTGTAGATAAATGAGAGTAGATCAGTGAGGTCTAATACAGTAATGATGCAAAGCTAACATCACTTTTTTTCTTTCTTTTTTTTGTTATTACCCCTCTTCCAATGGGTATTGTAATTGTTTGTGTCACCATTTGCTCATACAGTTTTGGTCAATTTAAAAGATTATTTTTATGAATCACTTATCTTTGCATATTTCACCCCATTCTTTGAGAGCAAAGTGAAAATGTATCAGAACAAGTAGAAATCGGCAGTTCACAAATCAGTGGGTGATATTGGGATGTTTCATCCATTATCTATATGTGGTCTGGTTTTTAAGTGTTTCTAATGTTTTTCAATCAGCAGTAGAGCTGTGTTGTACAGGTACATTAGCGATATGAAGTTATAGATACATAGAGAATTCTGTGGCAGGATGAATTCATCTGTGCACAAACAGAGGTAGAGAAAACCAATGGACTAATCCATCAAATCCACTTTATTTTTTAGCGTACTCGTGAAACACATGAGTTTCCTGCCCGACAGCTGGGTTTGAAGACAAACAAGAAGCACAGTTGTATGTAAAGAACTAATATTAACCTATTTCCTCTACTGACACTAAATTATTTTGTCTCACACTGGATTTATTGTGAGACTTGTGATAGTCATGTAATAAAAATCACACTGTTGTCCTTCTATCAGGCAGCTGTTGTCAGTCATCATCCTCTTCATCATGTTTTCACGCTGCAACTTTAAATCCACATTTAGCCTGGATATGACTCAACAGCCGGTAAGTCGACGGACCTTCTAGCTTATTCTAAGGCTGACGCAGCTGGCCCACATTCCCCTTCATCTGTAACCCATTACCCAGAACCCTTTGCTCTGGTGTATGGCCAGGAGCTCCCTCAAGGGCTGGTAGCCAGCTCTGATGATGTGTTTCCTGTCTGTACGTCACTGGCTGTGAGAGTCATGTTAAAATAACAAGGCTATTATATCAGAGCTGTGTCACAAGTACTAGATTGTTTGTGTATGTGTGTGTGCGTCGTAGCCAGTGAGGATGCCAAGAGGCTGTAAATGTGTGCCTGTTTGTCTGTGTGCCTTTGTGTGTTTTTTTCAATTCTGTGTGGTTATTTGTTCTTGTTAAACTAGTTTCATGCAGAGAAAATTAACTTCATTTGCTGCCAGACCATGCACATGATCTTAAATTTCAGTTTGCAGATGGTTCATTGCCTTCAAGAGAGAGAGAAAAGAGACTAAGGGTGGCTTAGTGTGAAAAACACAATAGACATATGTAAAGAATCATTAAAGTTACCAGAGATTGAAGAAAACCAGGTACACAAATGCAGAATTATCAACCAACAGAACTGCAAAAAGATACTTTTTGGCAATGCAATGATCATTTCAATTATTCATTTTCCAGAATAGGATAATGCCATTACAACCTGAATGATCTGCTAATAAGTTTGTATCGCAACTTCTTTAATATTTTATATTAAATATTTAGCTTTCTGCAATTAAAGTGCTTTAATTTAAAAAAGAAAAGGAAAAGAACATGGTTTTGTTTTAATATGAAAATATATTCTGATAGACATTTTTTATCTTTTTAACTTTTTGCTGTATTATCAATTCATGGTATCTTTCCTTGTGCTGTCAGTGTTTAAACAAAACTACGGAATGTTTGATACTATGGCTGTCACAGCCAACAGAGCTGGTGGTTTTGGCTTTATAATCCAACATAAAGGCAAATATTTCAAATTGATTATCTGAATGGTAAAGATGATCAGAACAGCTTGACATGGCAAAATGTTTTGACAGATTAGCTAATATCTCAAAGGTGGCAGTGGCTCAGGAGGTAGAGTGGGTCGTCCAATAACCAAGTTTGCATGAGGATGGTGGTTAGAATCCCGCTCTGTCCTAGTCATATGCCATTGTGTCCTTGGGCAAGACACTTCACCCACCTTGCCTCCAGTGCTGCTACTCACACTGGTGTATGAATGTTTGGTAGTGGTCAGAGGTAGTGGTGTATACCAATACACACTGTCCTGTAACTAAATAAATAAATACTATAAATACTGTAAATACCAGTGGCACATCACCATTAGGCCTGTATCCGACTGTGCTGAGAGGCTGTGACTCTCTCTCTCTCTCAGTGGAGACCGAACAGGACAGGGTTCTAGTGCTGCGCCCTCCACCGCTGTTCGTGCGGTGTGCATCATCAGTGTGACTTGCAGCCTGCAACTGCGCTCTCTCTCTCTCCCTCTCGCTCATCTACGCGCTCTCGCTATCTCTCTCTCCCTAGTCTGTGCACCACCAATGAGTGAACAACCACGATGAGAGATTGACATACAGAGAGAAGCTATTTCACTAATAACACACTTTACCACCGTCTGTTCTCGATTACTTTTTTCATAAAGGTGATTGGATGGGGGGGTGGGACTCCTGGGCCGCTGTAGCCTCCCTCATAGGGCCACGGGGCCAGGTACTCTGAAAACGGGCAAGCCAGTAGGCCGATAGTCACCTCTACGCTGAGTCTGCAGCTCTGTGGGTGTTACTCAAGGTCAAGGATTGACCATATAGGTGAAAGACAGACCACTGGGCCAATCACATGTTTATCTCCCAGGTCGGGAGGGTTACTGTAGTTACAAAAAAAAACCAAAAAAAAAAACGCCATCCATCCAGCCCCAATATTGATCGGCCCACCGGGCAAACGACCGGTACTCCATATGGCCAGTCCAACCCTGCCCAAATGTGATCTGAACTCCATTTAGGTAAGTCCTTTTAGGTTTTAAATCCGACATCATAACGGCATTGGCAAGAAGAAAAAAAAGCAGAATACACACATTCACTTATTAACATCAAAACTAAGAATAATAAGAATGTTTTTATTTTTAACATTTTATTTTAAGGTATATTGACCCACTTAGAAGTGATGCTTTCTTCTTATTGTTGTTGAAAACTAATGGTATTCATGAATCATTGTCCAGACCTACAAGTATCTACAAATGTTGATATGAAATGCATTTTGCAACCATCTGGCTTTGCCTGTGTTTCTTTTTCACCCTTCCACCCCTCATGTGTCACTGGTATCAGGTATCGTGGGCGTCTGTAAGTACTGACACATTGTTTGTCACATGTAAATATTTGCACTTTGCAATTGAAAAGAAGAAGAAGAAGAAGAAGGAAAAGAAACATATACCCTCCCTCTTCACTAGGTCCAGAGTGGGGGGTGGGGGTGGTGGTGGTGGTGGGGGGGGTGACCGGAGGGGCTCCTCTGTGATAGGGCGTGGCGAGGTGGATGAGGGGCAGAAGTGTTGGTGGTATCAGCAGAGGGGAGGCTGCTGTTCCAGAGGGGTGGGGAGGGCAAAAGTGGAAAAGAAGAGGTTAAATTTTAGTGTGTGTTTGCATGAGGATTCTGTTAGGTGTCTGTGAATTGGCTTATTAAGAGTCTGGTCTAGACCAGCTCTAAATGTAAATGATGATGAGACATTTTGTTGTGATTTGGCACTATATAAATAAAATTGGGTTGACTGATTGATGTCTGCATGTAAATGTTCTTTATCTTCTTCTTCTTCATTAGTTGCTTCATGTGTGATGTGTAATTGAAGTTATCCCAAGTGTGTTGATGAAGGTGTGCCCAGTTGAGTGACGATCCGCTCTGAGGATAAGATTAGATAAGATATTCCTTTATTAGTCCCGCAAGGGGAAATTCCAAATTTACAGCAGCAACAGTGAAGTAAACAAATCACACAAAAGTAAAAAGAGCATTCAGCCAGTAAAGTGAGTATATATACATAGGAAATATTGAGATGTAAAGCCACTTTTACACAGAGATCCTGGAAAACAGGTGAGATGGTGATCTCACCTGTTTCCCACCATTAACTGATTTCCACAGCCAAGCCAAAGGAGTAACACAGGTGACACAGGTTGGGTTTTTACACAGCGGACCTGCATTCCAGTATCAAAGGGGCGGTGACGCAGCGCAGCGTAAACTGTAACATATAACTTCTGCATTGGAAATACCCACAGCATAGTGGTGTTCACTCTCAAAACAACAACTCCAGTCAGCCCGTCTTTCACCGTTCACCATGTTAGCATGGATAGAGTCCTCCGCCCAAAGTAACAACAGCTCGTGGTTCTCAGCGTCTCCCCAGTTCGACATCTTTCTGGTCCCGTTAAATGTTTATTTACTATACATGGCCCACACTAATTTTTAAATCCCCCCGGCACGGGGGTCCCACACGCAATACGGGATCCTGTTAAGCAGATGCAGTGGGCGTTAATTACCTAAGACGCCAACAATCACTAGCACCAAACTTCCTTATTTTCTCATTTAATACTTGTAACTTCATATATCAGCTCCAGCCCCTTCCTCTATATTGTATCACATGTGAAGTGGTAGAATATTTCTGTTGAAAACTGTGACGTCTGTCCGAGATCTCCGTTTCCCTGTTTACACGCAAACATGAAAATGGAGATTTTCCAAAATCTCCACTTTGGCCAGAGTTTTTGGAAACCATTGTTTTCGGTTCATATGCCCATCATTGTCATGCAAACAATAAACACAAATACAGAGAAAAATCTCTGTTTTGCCAGATACCGGCTACATATACATGTAGCTTCTGACTTGTACTGCAGTCACAGCTCTGTTACTTTCTGCTTCACCAACCCCCATCATCATCATCGTCATCATACGCCTGATGTGTGAAAGTGTTCTCAGTACTCCCATCAACATGTCATTAACATACTTAAGGAAGCAGCTCAGTGAGTGTCTCACACTTTGTGATGTGTGTCGTTGGATTGTAGCTGTGAGGGGTGGAGGGCTCCGTCGAGTCTGGTTCCCACAAGTCTGAACTGACCTGCATTTCCATACATGCAGCAGCAGCAGGGTTTACGTTACTGCAGGTATGTTGACTGTCACATAAACACAGTCAGCAGGTCATCTGTCTCAAATTAAGCTGCATGCAACTGTACACTTGTGGCCAAAAGTTTTGGGAATGACACAAGTTTTGTTTTTGCAAAATTTGCTGCCAATGTTGCCCCCCCCCCCATTGTTTCTGGGGTACACTGAAGAACAATTAGGAGCATTATATAGGTTT
>JAPQRQ010000022.1:9390203-9404368 GCA_037367365.1 Apogon talboti | reverse complement strand
TCTATCTATCTATCTATCTATCTATCTATCTATCTATCTATCTATCTATCTATCTATCTATCTATCTGTCTGTCTGTGTCTGTCTGTCTTTCCAAAAGTTCAGTGAATGTTGATTTATCTCAGTCATTATGAACTCTAAGAGCTAATCTGTACAAACAGTAGAACATTTAATCCCACTTGTTTGTTTTCTGTGAGGTCATGTGTGAATCAGTGTGTTACTATTTAATCCTGTACAGGTCATAATGTAAAGCAGCAGTTCCGGTATAAAACAAATAATGAGATCTGGAAGATATTAAGACTCCTGATCAAAGGGCAGCGGAAACAGAGACTCGGTGAAGGTGAGTCATGTTGAAGGTTAATTGTTAATATGAATCCAAACACTGTGTGATCAAAAACGCTGTTATCTGAAAGTAAACAGAGGTGAGATGAAAGAAAACAGAAGGATGAAAGAAAACAGAAGGTCACAGACTTTCAGTCTGGAGATACCACACAATAGAGGAGAAGTGTGTGGCCAAAATGGTCCTAAATGAGCAATGTGCAAAAGAAATATAGGATTTATGACATGGATGGGAAATCAGACCTTAGAGTCATGATGTAATATGGAGGAGAAAAAAGAAACTGGATTTTAACTATATTTCCAATGATGAACTTGATGTGTCATGTCATTGTGTCAAAAACCACTGGGATTTCTTCATTTTTCTCCACATCAGTACAGTTTATTTCACTGGCTGTGTCCATATGAGTTGATGTTTGAGGCTGCAGTTTGATCTTGACTTTCTTCTTTCACTCCTGAGTCGACAGCTGCTGCAGGAAGGTTCACAGAGCTGATGTTACTGTCTTATATTAGCAACTTCTCCAATAAAAAATATATACACAGAACAGAAAGTGGGTCTTATTGATAAAGCCATCAAGAGCTTAAATCTTATGTATCAGAACTTAGTTGGACTTTATGTGTGGGTGAATGACTACTACCTGACATGGAAGGCAATGACAAAGTGAAATTCAGTGTTAGGATCACTGTGGCAGAGGTTTTCAATTTGTGGAGTGTGTGCGTTGGTTCCTCTGTGAGTCAATATGACCCTGCAATTATGGGTAAAACCACTGTATCAAAAAAAAAAAAAAAGCATAGAGCACTGAGGTCCCAAATCAGAGTTTAGGGAAGACGAATGTAGGATAAGGTTCAAACCAGTCATTCTCTCTGCGGTCACACAGTCTGACTCCCACAATGGGTTCAGTAGTACTTGCCATGAATACACAGAGGCTACCAATGTCAAATATATCCCACAGATTTGACACATTTAATGAATATGGAGTATGTTACGATCTAACACCTCTGTTGACATCATTTATTGTTACTTTGATTGTTCCTGAAATGGTCAAAGTCAGTTATAATTTTTTCAGATTTTGCGCAGATATGTATTAATATTGTTATACCAATACAGCTCTTATTCTTTTTACTTTCTTGGCATGGCTTGACTCAATTTTTAAGGAATTTAAGTGTAACATTAGGATTAGAGCTACACCATATTTTGAAAAAGTCATATTAAGATTATTGTGAGCAATGAGACTTGCAAGTGCATTTTCCAACTCATTAAAAACAAATGTAAGAACCTAATAAATAAATAAACAAACATAATTCAGTTTGCATGTTTTACATATGCTATACCTTTAGATTAAAAATAATTTGCACAGCTGACATCGCATTGTAATTGTGATTTGAATTTATATGATGCTTTTTTCTTATTCTTTAGGTTCTTTTCTAACCTTTAAGTTTTATTCTTTGTAAAAAACCTCAGACAATACACGTTCATGGCCGTGCTCTGCACAGCAGATGCTATAGGACCTCAGGAATAATGAAGAGGATGGAGTCACCAAGACTGAAACTTCGGCCTGTTGGCCATCACCAAATTGACTTTTGGGAGGCAGAAGTGACCATATTTGGATAAAAGGGGTGGAGCTGGAGGATGAGTGTGTGAGACCAGAATAACTCATGGAAGAAATGCACTGATTTAGTAGTGGAATTTATTTGGAGCAACTGTCAGTGGTATTAGATTATTAAACAACACTGAGGTTGTTGTCCTTGGTCAAAATATCAGTTTTTTTTTTTATTATTTTAATGAATGCCATGTGCAGATGTATGTCATTGTTTATCCTCTTCTGAGGGAACAGATGTTAGCCTTTGTGTCCCAGGATAACAGTCTGTAAATGCTCCAGTGAATGCTCCTCTCTGCTGGTCTGCTCTGCCCTCTGGTGATGGACTGTGGAACTGCAGCTGGTGCAACACTAGTGCAACACACCTGACACACACACACACACACATACCAGTCTTGTGCTGAGTCATTGTGATGAGAACACTGAGTCACTGAGCAGCTGACACCGTGAGGCCAACAGAGGGTGAGGGAGGTAGAAAGTGAATGGAGACAGAGAGAGAGAGAGAGAGTGTTTATCGCTGTTAGTATGTGGGTCATTCTGACTCACTGCTCTGATATCATCTCTTTGTGTAACAATGACTAAGCGCCTTAGATGTGGACCGCCTCACCTGTCTCACTGTCTTCTTCTTCTTTCTATTTATAAGAGTGGCAGCTGACTCCACCTGCCTGTAAATATCTGATTTACAGTATGTCTGTATGTGTTCTTGTGTTATTCAAGCCAGTCGTCTTCCACCTGTTGCCCCAGAGCATGAGATGACTCAAATGAGCATCACACACAGCAGGTGATGCAAAGAAAAGAAAAAAAACATAAAGAGAATCAAACAAAGACCACCGGGGGACAAAAAAAGAAGAATGTGAATCACCGACATAAAAGGCCATTAACGGATAAGTTCACTTCAGCTGTCATTATGATAATGGCAGTGCATGTCAGTGAGTTGACACACATATTGACCAGTCCACACATAACACTGTCCCAGCTTAAGCATTCGCACACAAGCAATGATGAATGTTCAGCTTTAGGTTTCAGCTTTGTTTAGTTGGGTATTATATATAATAAGATGATTAAAAAAAGTCATTATACAAGAGGGATTTTAGAAGAATCAAATGGAAAAAAAAAAAAAAAAGTGATCATAAAACTTACAGAAAGTATTCCAAATATAACATAAGGGGAAACAATGTAGGTTAGACATATACTTGACTTATACTGGAAGGGACAATATATGATGCAATATAGTATTTTTTTAAATAAGGAAAATGTAGATATTGGCTATTAAATATATGAAGAAAAATGTAAAAAAAAAAATCTGGAAACCACTGGGAAGGTCATGAGCTAAAATGTCATATACACTGTTGCCTATGGTAACTCTATCACTCACTTGTTTTCCCTTATTTGAATTACTGTGTAGAAGTATGGGGAAATACATACAAAACCAACCTACAACTGTTCTGCGCACTTCATAAGAGAGCTATACGGCTCTTCTGCTGAGGCTGCTGCCCCGGCAACCCAGACCCGGACCCAGACCCAGACCCGGACCCAGACCCAGACCCGGACCCGGACCCAGACCCAGACCCAGATCCAGACGCAGACCCGGACCCAGACCCGGACCCGGACCCGGACCCAGACCCGGACCCAGACCCGGGCCCAGACCCAGACCCGGACCCGGACCCGGACCCGGACTCTGCCTTCACATCACTGGTTAGTATGTAGACCTTACAGGTAGTATTTTTACAGTGTGTTATATGTACTTTTATTTCTGTACCCTTTATATGCTACTGCTGAAAAGCTGGAGGACAGCAGCATTTTCAACAGTTCATTTTTGTGCCTTCACACATTTCACAGAAAAATGTAATAGGATCAAATGATGGGATCACATTTCATCCCAGTGATACATGGTATTCTTGCAGAAACACTTATCTAGCCATTATTTAACACTATAATCTGTGAAAATAGCCCGTGAGTGAAAATTGCCATCTTTTACACTGGAAAAGATTTACAGGACTTATATATGTCAATATAATGGGAACTTCTATCACACCCAAAAACACACTGAATTATTTTTACTAAATTCCCTCAGAGTGTGAACAGATATGGATGAAAACTGACACTGGTTCATGTAGACATATACGTACATCCCTGGGGGGGGGGGTGCTGCAGTGTTTCTGCATCTGTCTTTAGTATACGTTATGTTTGTGGAATGTTTTTGCACATGCAGATATTTACCTCATCTGGAGAGTATCTGGACACTGTGCACAATGGTAGCAGAGTGTTGGGAAGATATAAAAGCTGCCAAAGAGCTGGTGTTTTATCATGGTGATGAGTAAAAGGCTGTGGGTGTATGACTGAAGTGTTCTTGGTAGCAGCAGGAGAGGCTTAAGTAAGACGATCCCCAAGTAAAAACACATGATAACAGAGAGGACAAACCATAACTTAGCGGGTGACACATACACGCCCAGGGTTAAGTGAGTTCACCCCACCAGAGAGTGTGGTGGAAGTCTGTGAGCGTGTCCCACCCTGGACTAAATTACACCCTGAGGATCTTGGGTATTCACTGAGGACATTTAACAATGGTGTGAGCTATCGGAGCTGCTGCTGCCTCCAAAATGATCCGCTGGGGTTTCTTTACAGTCACAGCACCAAATGGAAAGGGAAAAAACAAAACAAAACAAACCCCATTAAATACCTTTTATATAGGTTTTACAAATATATGTATATGTTTTGACTTAAATGTGTTGTTTTGAACACACACAAGCAATCTGTTTTTGTTTTTATAGATATCACTGAAAGCTGTGGTCTATTACATCATATTAATCTCAATGGAACTTTGACTCTCTTAAATAAAGGGAAAATGAATACAGTAGAATGTCATAATGTGAAACGATGTGTCACAGTACAGTATCGACACTGTACGCTATGACACATCATACACACATACTCTGCTCTAAGATGTGTGTCCTGTGGTTTCTCAGGCCGTCTTCTATGGTCACTGATGACCTCTGCTGGTGCATTAGGAGAAGCTTATTTCTTTATTAACCTCCTAGGACCCACTGTCCACGTATGAGGACGAGAAATTCACGGCTTTATACAAAAAAAAAAAACACAAAAAGGAACAACTGTCCACCGCAAATGACATGCCATAAAATTTTTTAAGAATGCATCTGAAAAAACTGTTGCATCATGATGTTTCCAATATAAGCACTTATTTAATTAAAAAAATCCAAAATTCCAAATCCTGTGGGGCTCCTGGGTCTGAGGAGGTTAAATCTGAGAATGAGTCTTCACAACTGAACACGAAAAAACCCTGATGTCTTTATGAGTCGACGCTCATGACAAATGTAGAATTTAAATTCCTCCTTTTCCAAAGCTGTACTTAAGGTTCCAAATAAATAATGCCACATTCACAAGTGTTTCACATTTTCACAACCTGGTGGAGAAGTCCAACTGTACTATGTGCTCCCATTATTGTGTTCTTGGCCAGGTTTTATTCTCCTCATGATTTTTGTGGCATTAGTTGAGGTATTACTACGTTTTCGCTGTTGTGCTGTTCATCATGCATTTTGTGTTTGTTCAAAGGCTTTTTCTATTTGACACTGATGCCCTCTAGTGCTGTAGTAGTAGGACTGATATATGCTCAAAAATGGACTGAGTGTGGTGTGTTTATGTGCTGTTTTACATATTAAAGGCATTAATAGGTACTCCACAGGGGTTTGTTTTTACAGCCTGTGGTCATGCAGTAGTGGAGCTGTACTATTTGCTACATTATTTTTGATGGGTTTGACGAGTTATGTTGTTTGACAGTTAAGGCTATACTACGTTCCAGTCGTGTTGGACATAGGTTTGGGAATATGTTTCTAGAATGTCCCCTGAGGTCTCTGAGATAAATGTGATCACCATTGACAAATGATAGTAACAAACTAAGGCTTATGGTATTTATTTAGTCTGATAATGCGGTAGACATTACTTACTACAGTACGACAGTATATTGTTATTGATGACAATGCAAAATATATTTTTTCATGTGCATTTGTATTGATGTGAATTTTCTAGATTCTGCACAAGTCCAACACTAACACTGGTTTAACTGAGACCAAAGGGGGAAAAAAATACAATATATGTGTGCTTTATCACAGCAGAGAATATTATTTGATGACCAGAAGAGTGATTAAATAATCCCAGAGGAAAAAAAATAAGTAAGCAGTGTCACATTTGCTTCTTGAAAGAAAATGACACAAAAAAGGAGAATACCAGCAGGCTCAATCAATCATTATTATTATTTGATTCCACAGTGAATGTGAAAGATGAGGAAAACACATTTCTACATTCTGTTGGTTCGTTTTGTCCATGTTGTCTTTTGCTTGTTTCTCAACAGTCACATCCGGTCATGTTTGACATCCTCAAACATCAGGAAGTTCACCAGGTTTTAAAGCTTTTCTACAAAAATAAGACTAGTGAGGACTGACGTGGTGTCAGAGCCGATCATGTCCTCTGATCAATAAATCAACAAAAATACAATCAGAATATGTATACATACATTTTAATATATAGATTCAGATCTCTCCCAGGAATAGAAGCGCAAATATATACACATACAACTGCTGTGGGTTTTATTGGGTCCATCAATCAATCAATCAATCAATCAATCAATCAAATGAAAAGCAAGTCAATGGCAGCGTTCTGTCTTATCAACAATATAAACACTTGAATGAGCTGCAGCTGATTGACATCCCAAAATACAGACACCTTTATCAGAGAACAGACACCAGACTGCATTTCCCAGCATGCAGCAGGTCTCCAGAGGGCAGCTTCCCAACAGAACCCAAGCCATGATCTGAGAAAACCAAGAGGCTAGATTCACACAGTACACACAATCATCCACCAGCAACCAAACAGTTGAGTTTAACTTGTTTAACTGTAAAACAGTTCACTTTCACATTTTGGAGTTTAAAACCTCAAACTCCACACTGTAAAATATGTACGTCTGTTTGAAACCAAATCCCTTTGTTTTAACTCATTTTAGTGACTTCAAAACATTTAGCCTTTAACAGGTCAAGTTTGGTAACAGATTATAGAAAATAATCTGGGGCAATTCTAATCGTTCATAAAAAAAAAAAAAAAAAAAAATTTTAGAGGGGGGAAAAAAAAGGACTTTCCCTTGTAGTAGTGAAAGCCCTGCTTTTCAGCTCAACAGACAACTTTTAGAGGCAACAGGAGAAGTGAAATGGAGCGACTCTAGTCATTTCTACAGATGAAAATGGTTGATTTCAGTATTTATATAACTTTAACTTGTACCACCAGTGTACAAAATATTAGTTCCAAAGGTCCCAGACTGCTTACATAGCCCTGTATCAGCTCGTTAGGTGTTCTCCAAAGTGAGAGCTACTTTCAAGTTATTTATAGGATATTTGCATAAAAAAAAAAAAAAAAGCTGCGGAAAAGCAAAAATTACAGCTGAAACAAATAACAAGCTAATGCTCTTAAAACTGTGAATTTAACCTTTCAGAAACTATTTTTTTTACTCTGAGCCACTGTGCACTCACTTCTTATTTTTTCGCAGCATTAAGGATACAACTAATGTGTTTCACCCCTGTCCCAGTTTCACATCCTTAACTCTCAGATAATTCTACATGAGGTGCAGAACAGGTGAACGTACCGTATGTGTGCTCTACTCTAATGAAGTACAACATGTAAAGCAGATCAGAGACCAAATTAGAGCTGAGATATTTACAATTTAACAAATTAAAATATTTCAACAACTTGAGAGCAGATCCAAAGTAGAACCAGCTATTGGACCCTGCTCAAACTCTGCAAATACAGAACGACTTATGTTGAACCATCAAGTGAGAGCGAGCTCTTCAAAGGCCTTATTTAGCATACTGAGCTCCAAAGAGAAGCCAGTGCAAAGGTATGTTAAAGGTACCGTGGGCTCGTTCATTTTATGTGGACCCTCCAGTCAGTGTTCTGGTCCATCTGTAAAGTACTGAACTTCTGTTTATTGAATTAAACCGTATTTTATTTTGACAAACAGCTTGAATGTAACTGTGTTAAATGACTTTCCAAAGTAAATGCTAGCTGCTGCTAACCATTTTAGCATGTCAGTAAGTTAGCATTTAGCATTATCTCACTCGTCAGCTCTCGCCCTCCTGCAGCTCTGCCCCTTTTGTCTAAATATAGTCACTTCTGGCTCCAGTAAACCAGTTCATCAATGGTCAAAATGCTATCCTGAGGCTTCAAATGGCATTGGTTAGCATCTCAGAGTGGCTCTGGCCTCATCTACACAGTCTAGAGTTAAATCATAGGAACTTAAATACCTTAAATTGTGATCTCTTACCAAAAAGCTACATGATTTTACCTTTAAAGAGAAAAAGAAACTCAAGTAAATAGTTCTGTTTTACCTGCGAAAAATTTAATTTTACTGAAGTGATGAACAACCGAGACCGACGTAGACGTTCTACTCCTCAAAGCCTGCTATGTTGCCAGCAACACCGTGGTCTCCAGTTGCTAATCAGCTCCTTTAACAACATCACTGCCACCTCTAAAAGCTGCCACTGTTTGATTGCTTTAATCACATGAACCTGCTCATTAAACACAGTAAAACCAGATGTTCATACAGTAACTTTATCTTAGTCCTTTCAGGTGCACTGTTTGTCATCCAGTTGTGGAAGATGTCGCCACTTGAGTCAGAATAAAGACTGACTCATCTTTGTTCCATTCTCTCTGTGCCAAAGCGATCATCAACTGTTGACAGATCTGTGACCCGTGCAACTTTTTGTTCTCACATATGTACATTTTCCTATGTCAGAGTCTTAGCAGCAGGTTCAGTGTTCGACTCCTTATTCACTCAACTTACAGATGAAGTGGACCCCTGCAGCCAGCAAATGAACACCTCCACAAACCATGGTTTAACCACAGCAGAGATACTGGACTCACTAATGAAGCTAAACCCCGCCCTCCTGGGACTCTACACACACACACACACACACACACACAAGGCAAATCAAACACACCCGAGACTTAAGAGAGGATCTGAGACACTAAAATCTTCCTGTTTGGCTACGCAACAAGCCACGTATGATCACCTGGCCAAAACAATCAACAACAACGAATGACTTGATCAACCAAAAGCTTTTATCAACAACCGAAATGCAAACAAGAACCAACAAAAAAAAAAAAAAAAGGCAAAAAGCTGTCTCTGTAGCAATAAGTGGCCACAAAGTCTTAAACAGAAATCTAAACCGCCTAAAATGAAGCAAAAACTTTCCACTTTGGGAGAATAAAACAAGATGTACAACATGTTCCAGCAATTAGTCAGTGTGTTTGTAAAATCTGGGACATAAAGTGTGTGTGTGTGTGTGCGTGTGTGTGTGTGTGTGTGTGTGTGTGTGTGTGTGTGTGTGTGTGTGTGCCAACATTCAGTAAGACACTGAGCAGTAAAATGAGCAATGAGGTGCTCATTTGTGATTGGTCGGTGGCAGGGGCAGCATGGGGGCGGAGCGATCGTTGGATACTGTCTTTCTAAGCTTTACTCCTCTGATCATAGCCAGCATGTTTCCTCCTCCTTCTCCTCCCTCTTGGGTCGGCTGCTCCAGGTTGTGGTCCTGGACGGAGGGCGGTGGAGCGTGGGGCTGGTAGTGAACGCCGGGGCTGACACCAGAGGGCTGTCCCCGGGCAGCGGAGGAGGACGAGGTGGAGGACTGAGGCTGGGACTGGGCCTGGACCGGGACTTGGCGCTGCTGTTGGAACAGCTGCTGCTTCTGATGCTGGTTCAGCTGGTGCTCACTCTCAGATTGAATCTGTGGCTGAAGTTGCTGCTGTTGCAGTTGAACCTGTTGCTGGATTTGTTGCTGATGTTGAAGGTGTTGCTGTAGTTGCTGCTGTTGATGAAACTGTTGCTTTTGGTGGTACTGTGGCTGCTGAATCTGAAGCTGCTGGTTGTGCTGCTGCAGTTGATTGTGTTGCCGTTGATGATTCAGTTGTTGGTGGATTTGCTGCTGTTGCTGTAGTTGCTGCTGCTGTAGTTGCTGCTGTTGTAGTTGCTGTTGCTGTAGTTGCTGCTGCTGTAGTTGCTGCTGCTGTAGATACTGTCTCTGTTGCTGTTGTTTGGCAGTGCCCTCCGGCAGCATGGAGGGTACGGTGGGTACAGGCACCGGGATGGGCATCTGACCTGGGACCAGCTGGTAGTATGGGGAAGAGGATGAGGAGTGAGGCAACGCGCTGAGGCTCTGAGTGGAGGTGCAGAGTTTACTGTGACCTAATCCCGCTGCTCCGGCAGACGGCACTGCGAAGACGTTCTCGTTGCTGCCTCCAGTGCCTCCGAGGGCTTTGAGGGGAACCTGTGGGGTACAGATGGGGATGGGGACCCCCCCGCTGATTGTGCCCCTACGATATGCCGGCTTGGACGAGGGTTTGCGCCTGATAGTTGCCGTGTGGGACGGCAGCTGGCGGACAGACCCGCCCATCAGCTCTGGTTCAGCCAATAGGCTGACGGTGGAGGCTGGGCGCTTGGACTGGGCAAACTTCCTGTACTGCAAACTGAGGTCAGAGTTCCTTGGGATGGTGGATGACTTGTCAAAGTCTGACTGGCTGTTGCCATGGGAGAGATGATGCAGGGAGATAGAGTCGGCATCTCCGTGGAGAGAGATGGACTCATAATCAACTAGAGAGAGAGATAGAGGGAGAGAGAGAGAGAGAGAGAGAGGGGTTCAGTCAGATCTACACTGAGTTTAGAACACATTACAGTATCAACATCAACTATACATTGGACAACATCATGTAACAACTCAAAATGTAACAGATTGTCTCTTTATGATATGATGAGGCCCACATTAAAGAACACAGAACCTGAATGCAATATATAACAAAGTTGAGGCTGGGTGCTGATTTTATTGCATTTGTTGAGTATTGAAAAATGTCTGGTACTGTATCAACTGAAACCAAATTTCAGGACATCAAGGAGTAAATCTGATCAGTATGAGTGCATGCAGTACCCAACATGGTTTTGATGCACTATTCTGTACTACTATCAGATTTTCTGAACTGTAATCAGTCCTCCATATATGTTTAGTTAATAATAATAATAATAATAATGAAATTAATAATTAACAACTAATAATATTAAACAATTAACAAGTTTCCTTTCATTTTGCAATAAATCATAAAACTGTTATCGCCCACTGTATTTATCAATTTATTTTTTTAAATTATAAGCTAAATTAAGCTTATCAATATTTAATTAGACCATTGTTAAAGTGTCCTCTAATCTTTGGCTAAATTAGTCTAAATAGTCACATAAATGTCACAACAAGATTAGCTTTTTATCATATTTATCTTACAGAAAATCTCATTTATCAGGGTTAAATACTGCAGAAGAATGTTAACATGTCTCCACAAAAAGCTACAGATTGTTCAAACTGCAGAAGCTACTACCATGAATTAACCAGCACAATATGGACACATTTAATGCAGAATTCAGGGTAATTTATTACATATTGCATCAGGCATTATTATTGTCATATGTGTGATAACAACGTGAAAATAATGTTTTTTGTACAATTCATTTAGTTATTATTACATTTTGTGTCGTAACCAATGACGTTCATTATTTGTGATTATTTGCGTAACATTTAGGAAGGTTTTCAATTCCACATCGTAAATACAGATGGCAGAAGCTACAGGGAACAATAATGACATCAGGTGACTCAGTCCCTGAGTGTCTGTGTGTGACAAGTCATAAGATCATTATAGATCCTCTTGTCAACCAATAAAGAGGGGGAGCACTGAAAACCAATTAAGTTAGGTCAGACACACACACACACACACACACACACCCCCATCATAATGATCTGAAAAAACGAGGTAAAACCAAATCCACATGTCACACTCTATATATGTGATGTAAAACTGTCCATACTGTATAATGAGAGGTCAGACACAAACAGGATGTAAAGGTAAAATACACCAAATACACACACTGTCTGGTTTGTTTCCAAGTTTGCTAAAATTATTTTGTACTTTTGTACATAAAGAGAAGTTAGTGTCGTCTCCCTCAGTCTGGTGTGAATTTTAAAAGCTGTAGTCACAGTTTTTGGCCACTTGGAGGCAGCAGAGCCCAAGAAAACAAATGGCTTTAACCATCAGCAGATCCAGAATGATGAAAAATATCAGATTCAGACTCATCAGGTGGAGATGAACACCAATGAGAGGATCAGGTTGTAGAACCTATAGAATGAAGTCATAATAACTGCTATAGAGGACTAGAGTCCAAACGTGGCCTCATTGTATTGCCTAAACAATCACACGACTGGTTTGCATTAATAGATCTGCAACAACAAACTGTATGAACAGAACTGTGATGACAAAGTCAAAGAAGCTTCTGAAGGTCTGACAAACCTGAATAAGAATGATAAATGTGTTGATGAAGGTGTAATAATCCAAACCATTGAAAAAGAACAAATAAAGCAGCCTGCAGATCTTTTTTTTTTTTTTTTCAAAAGAAAAGGGCTTTAGCAGATAAGCAAGAAGGCAAAAAGACAGACAGATAGGTGACCAGAGACCTACCATACATGGGAGGATCTCTCTTCACAGCTGGAAGAGAAGGAAGGAAGGAGGTTTAACCAAGAAAACAGGGCAGAGAGGAGATTTAAACCAGCAGCAGAGAAAACAAAGATAAACCTGACATAGACCTTTACAAGACACACAGCACAGACAAACAGACAGATGGACGCTGACAGATCATGAATGTTATTATCCTGAAGTATTCGTGTGCCATCGTCCGTGTTTGTGCTTGTGTCTTTGGTGGTTCCTGTAGCTCAAATCCGTACCTCGCATTCACGTCAAAGATTTTCAGAAAAGAAAAGACAAAACCTCCCTCTAAATCACATTTAAAATGCAGTCAAAGACCCTGTTCGCATTAACAACAAATATTAGCTGCTGAAAAAGAATGATCTGTCTAAACAAACATCCACCAGTATCTTTCAAAAGTCACCTGGGTCAGACAAATAAAAGCTGGCTGGCTGTGTTTGTTCAGAATTATTAGTTATCTCTGATTTGTTTTTGTTTTTCTGAGGACTACATGCAGCAGAAAACACGGATGCAGGTACATACAACTGGGGTTCAAATTTGAGCCAAGAAAATTGATAACTGGGCTTTAACTGTGTGATTGTCTTTCTGATTATGTGTGTGTGTATGTACTCACTGTGTGTGTGTATAGTGTCCTCGGAGCAGGACGGTGTGGTGGTCTGGGTGCTGTAGCCACTGGAGCAGTGCAGAGAGTCCCTGCTGCTCCTTGGGGCGTCCGAATTCAACGCACCCAGTGTCAGTGCCAGCTGATCCCGGGCCGAGCAAGACTGAAACCGAAACAAAAACAGAACGATGAGTTTCCATCCATTACAATTACACATCCCATATGATGTGCAGGCAAATGTACAAAGAAAGGGAAAAATTAGGCTGGAAGCAAGAAAAAAAAGAAGAAAAAAAGAAGAAATGAGGAGAGGAGGTTAGAGTGAATGAATAGGAGGAAGGAAATAAAGAGAAATGGGAAATCAATAAGCAGCAAAAGAGACACCACCCCCCCCCCCCCAAAAAAAAACAATCAGGTCAAAGCAGGCGTCCATAGCTGCATTTCCACAACATGTCAACAAAATTTGCAGAAAAATGTACACAAGAAAATAAAAACAGACAATGCAAATTATGCGCGTTTCCATAAAATGATTTTTTGAAATGAATAAAGTAGGCTATGTAGCATTATCACAAGTTTATGAAAGAGGTTATAGTACACATGAATACTGTCATGTCTGTACATACTCCACAAGAACAGAGAAAACTGTTTGTTTATTCAAGGCAGCAAAAACAAGAACAAAGTAAGTTCTGGTCAGGGCATTTCATGCTTCATGAGAAACTCTAGTGCAGAACTCCTGGGAAATCCTCGGCTTTTCCACATTAACCACGCCCACTTCAAATTTCTGACCAATCACATAATAGTTTTTGTAGTCAGACTCAGCTTTATAATCATTCAAACCATGTGACATGACAAGAACGAAACACAGTTAGCCAGGTCTCTGAGTATGCAGCATGTATGGAATAAAGAAATAAATAAAAGAAATAAGAGCAAAAATAGAACAGAGTAGAGTAGAATAGAATAGAATAAAAAAAAAAAAACATTTAAAAACACAGCACAAGACATAAAAGTACTGCCGGATGATGTGTCGAGTACAAGCTTCAAGAACTCAGAAACCAGCCAT